>CATQJF010000042.1:5000-22101 GCA_958299015.1 Tetanocera ferruginea | reverse complement strand
CAAAAAAATATAAATTAACACAAAGCATAAAATTAATGATATGAATAGATATGGTATGAAAAGACATTACCCAACTTTGACTAAATCACAAAAGCCGATTTCGGGTTTCAAAATAATAAGGTTATTTTTGTAAAAATACGCATTAGGAAATCTAAATCTCACCTCATTTGTGGCTTACTTAATTCACACTCTAACAAATTTATCTATTTCAGAAATTCTGCTCTATTTATTATAATGCACTCGCAAAGCGCGTTCAAAAAAAAAAAAAAACTCGCGTGTAGCAACGTACAAAAACAACATACGTGACAGAAGTGAAACTTCTTAAACAGTAAGAATTAAGAGAGATTTAAGTGTGAAATAGAGAGAGAAAGTGGGGGGCGTCATGAAATCTAATAATTGTCGGAATTGATTTTTAAAACTACAATAAATCAACTTTGGTGTCATGAACTCCCACATTATTGCTTTTGTGTTCGAAAGAGACATTTATTCCACCCCAATTCCGAACCAATAATGTTAGGATTCATGACACCAAAGTAAATTTTTTATCGTTTTAAAAATCAATTTCGATAGCTATTGGATTTCATGACACTCCCGAGTATCTGAAAAGAAATTCAATCAATTCAATATTTACATCCAGGGACCGTAGCGGCCATGGTTTTTATCAAAAGTGTCACATATTAACTGTTATCTTTTAAGTTTTATTTTTTCCAACAAAAATAAAAGTTATTTTGTGCCTAAATAACTAAAATAAATAAATAAATAAAATGAAAATAAAAGTTTTATTTTGGCCAAAAATAACAGTTATTTTTTACTTTTATTTCATCGGTAAAAAATAACAGTTACTTCCTGCCGTTTATTTTTTCGGTCAAAAATATCAGGTAATTTATATTTATTCAAAATTCCTTATACCGACTTAAAAACTTTTGATACCATTATTTTCATCTCATCGGTGAGACATTTAACACATGGTGTCAACAGTTCAATCTGTCAAACGGCCTTTAAAAAAAAAACAAATTGCTTAATATTATTTCGATCGAAAAATTAAAGTCAAAAAATAACTGCTATTTTTTACCGATAAAATAAAAGTCGAAAGTAACCTTCCTTTTTTCCCGAAAAAATACAAGGCAAAAAATAATAGTTAAATTTTAACTTTTATAGAATCAGTCTAAAATTTAAAAGGCACTTAATATTCGTCAGGCTGAGGACATTTGTAACATAATGGTATATTTGAAAAGTCTTTCAACAATTTTTTTATTTGAAAATTGTAAAAAAACAGTTATTTTCAGTACTTGTTTTAGTTCAGTTGGTGTTTTAGTTGCTTTCGAATGTCTTCTCAACTTTGTCACTTTTTGAATGCTAGATTGCATTTGCATAGTACTCTTGCTTCCTGATCTTAATAGTTGCTATGTTGAGCGAGGGCCTCGTAAAGCAGCGAACGTTGATTGTTGAGTGTATCAACTTGGTTGGCTATAAAATTTTATTGAGATGATGGCTGAGTTCCAAAATACATTTTTACAAAGCATCAGTGTGTTTTTCTGGGCAGTGATTCTTCGAAGATTCACCAAAATACACTGATGCTTCGTAAAAATGCTTTTTGGAACTCAGCCGATGTTGCAATCACCTTACCTTCATCATTAGATGCATACCCAGCTGCTTATTATGCAGCGAACAGGCAGTACATTTTTTTCCGCTAGATGTGCCTAAATATTTTCGTTTGAAGAGTAAAGAAATAAATTTTCCGTGCATACTTTAAGGATGTAAATTAATGTTACGGACGCAATGATATGCGTGCAATATTAATTACATTTTGTTTCACTGTTTATCATAAGCATATGTGGCGTAATTGTAGAGCTTCCGACTATCAACATCGATGGTCTGGAATCAATTCTCGCCAAAGAAGTTTCACTTTAAAAAATATCGACTACACCGATAAAATAATTTCACAGCAATGAGAGCGCGCACTAAGCTGTAGCACGTGTCTTTTTCTGTTGCCGTTATGTTCACTTGTTTATTCTTGTCGAGAATTGCGTCTTTAACAAAATATGTAGGTATATCACATTATCCCACCATATCCCATATCCACATTATCCCATACCTAAAGTTACTCTATATATATTTTTTTAAAATAATAGTTTACTGTTACGAGTATGATTAGTGTCTTAAAAAAAGTAGTCCCATCGAGATTTGATAAAATCAATAAGATAACCTGGTAACTAACACAAAACCAATTTTTTTTACCGAAAAAATTAAAGTCACAAAATAACTGCTATTTTTGACCGATAAAATAAAAGTCAAAAGTAACCTTATTTTTTCCCTGAAAAAATACAAAGCAGAGAAAAACAGTTCAATTTTAACTTTTAAAGAATCAGTCTAAAATTTAATAGGCACTTAATATTCGTGAGGCTGAGGACATTTGTAACATAAATTTTTATTTGAAAAGGTCTTTCAGCAATTTTTTTATATGTGGCGTAATTGTAAAGCTTCCGAATATCAACATCGATGGTCTGGGTTCAATTCTCGCTTGCGGCTATCATTTTTTGAAAATTTTCATATGCATTGAAAACGTTAGCCTAGCGTCACGAATAAGAGACCTTGATATTTCACTCTCCGCCAAAGAAGTTTACAACTTTAAAAATTTTGTTTAATATCATACAATATGAAGTATATCAAATTTTTTTTAAAGCCGGATTTTCCGCAATTAGTGAATTTTTTAAAAATTATTTGTTTACGCAAAGAAAATTTTGACTTGCAATAGTGAGTTAATCCTTAAAAATTTATTTTTTTAATAAAATTCCGTTTCACTATTTCCATTTTTTGATTTTACAGTAATTTTCGATAAATCTTACTACATATTTTTGAATGAAGCTCTACAAAAATGACATATTTTTGATGAGATTTAAAACATTTCAAAACTATGCTATCCATGGATATCTGTTAAAAGAAGTGAGAATCTAAAATTTTCAGAAACAAAAAGAGTTTTTTCTGAATTCTTCGAATACTTTTGTCTACCAGGCTTATAAGTAATGCGAAAACAATTTACGATCAATAAGCTACACAATATCTATTCTTAATAATTGGAGAATTGATATTAAGATGTTATAAAAACTTAAAAAAACTGAAAAACTTATAAAAACTTATAAAAAAAGAAAATTGCGAAAAATTTAAGAAACATTTTGCATAGCTAATTGAAGAAAGAAATAGCACCTGAAAGCAAAATATTGAAAAAATGTTCCCTCAATCGCCCGCTATTCAGGGTCAATTAAAATACTTCAAAATCAAAAAAATTTCAAAATCAATCTATGATTTCTTCTAAAGCAAATTAATTTTTAAAATGAAAATAAAATAAATTATTAAAATGTATTTATAAATTTTGTACATAATTTTTATCAAATTCTTTTTATTAGTATAGTATAGTATAGTTATCTCCGCTTCGACTTACAAAAAAGAGGTCACTTGGTTTTGACTGCGCTATCTTGATCTTGACTTGATCATAAATATCACAGTATCACAATATTACAGTGATACCAAATTGATATCAGAAGTATCGCACACTAAATACAAAACAGTCCCAACTCAAAATTTTTTTATATCGATTTTTTGTTATAAATCAATTCACAAAACACATATCTCACTATTTTTTTCATTATTTTCTTCATTAACTGGAAGAATGAAGTTTGTGTGCTTAAATAAAAATTGCTTTTCTTCTTCAGTTTCAACCAAAGGGTTTTATTTTTCGCTTCTCCTGAAAAGTCATGTTTTTTGAGTTGTGACTGTTTTGTATTTAGTGTGCGATATGTTTCATATTCATTAGCTTTATAATTCCCGAAGCAAACTTGATCTGGCTGGACAAGGTCAAGAGTCCTGAATGGCCAAATAGAAGCTGGCAATTCCTAGAAATCTGCTGATTCTTCACAGTCGGTGGCTGAGAACAAAACTTTATTTTAATAATTATACTAATTTTAAAGCAACTGTGCATCTTCTCTTAAAAACCTTAAGTAAAATAAAGGAGTCAGAAAACCATCTAAGAGTTTTTAATATACATCTTCAAAATAAAATAAAAAAAGGTCAGAAGACAATAAAATTGCCATTGAATGTCATTTATTTCATTTAAATAAAAATTTTAATGAATTTAAATCAATTTAATTTTTTTAGAAATATTTTGAACAAGATGAAATAAGGAATTTTATTTAACAGGATGCCAAAAAACATATTAATATACAAAATTATGTTCTAGCAGCTTAAGAGCTTTAAATACGGTTTGTTTAATGATGTAAAGTCTCAGAACTAAGTAATCACAAAATCATAAAATATATTTTTATATTTAACATTTATGACAGGAACACGTTTTTCTTAAAAATTCTTAAGAAATATATTAATTAAAAAATAACTGACGTCTTCATATATCATACCCAGAAAACCATGCAGGTTTTAGAAACACAATGGTTATAGAAATGTCTACAAAAGACTGTTTCAGAAATAACTGTCTTTTTGTTTTTTTTTTATATTGTAAAACACCAATGATGTTTTTTCTTTCAGTTTATTATGAAGTGAACATTACAAAACAAATGAAAAAAATACACTTAAAAAAAATTATGCACTTTTTGATTGGGGTCTTATATTAGGCTTTTCACCGACCTTTCGTTGACCTTAGTGTATGCCCGACGTCATTTACGTCAAAATATTTCGATGTTTTTCGCAGTTTGTTTGGTCTTCTTAAGATTTCTTTTCATAAAAGCCCAAATATCTTACGATTGGACGAAGTCCGGAGCAATTCGGAGGATTGGCTTCTCTAAGTGACATTATTGGCTTGGTACCAGTGATGATATCGGATCATTTTCGAGAGTACTTTTTTACAAAGGCAAATAGTACTTTTTTATTGTTTAGGGTACTTTTTATTAAGCAATGACATGTGCATAAATACAGAAATTAAAACCAATACTTTTTTAAATTTTATTATATTTATCACATAAAGGAACAATTAATAATCAGAATTTCTTCAGAACCCGTTAAATATGTATATTAGGTCGCCTCGACCTCTATGGGGCAAAAAAAAAAAAAAATTGTCATTGCTTAAAATTAACTTAAAATTAACTTTGATCGATTCTAAGACGAATGCAACAAATTTTTTTGGCTATAACGATAGTCGCCAGTGAGCTAAACCATTTCGAAAAACATCCAAAAACAGCAGTTACAAATAAACAAATGCTTAGAAATAGTAGTACTGAAGAAGATCTTACTGTGTGGTCCAAAAAATTTCAAATCTTTGCCGCCTGACCAAAGATATTGCGAATTTAAATGAAAATTTTTGACTTTTTCTTTTAAAAGTTCTTGTTCTGGGAACATTTCTAATATCAACGGCAAATAATACATGACTGGGCGAGAATTTTGGCAATTGGTTTATGACTTAATTTTCAAAAATGATTTTTTTAACTCTTGACAAAATTTCAAGTAAAATTCTTTAATATAGTCACATATTGAACTCTCGTATACTACTTAATACTCTTATATTTAATGCTTATATTTAATGCTTATATTTAATACTTAATACTCTTTTACTCTTTGTTCTTAATCTCTTTTGATCTTTTGCTAAGCTCTTTACTTATTATTTATTATCTTACTTACACTTATTATCTTTAGTCATCCCTTGCTTATTCTTAATAGAAAATAGTCTTTTCTCTTAACTTTTAGTTTTAACCTTTAATCTTAAGTTTCTAGGAATGTAAGTTCATTTGTATGTTTTAGTTTTAAGACTGCTTTGAATTAATAAAGACGTTTCTAAACCTTTTATAACTATATACTAGAGTACTTTTTTCGGCAAGAAGGTACTCGGGTACTTTTGTAGAGTCAATAGTACTCAAAAAAGTACTATTCCACTCAAAATATCATCCCTGCTTGGTACCTATCGTTCGTTCTGGGCACAGTGACATGTTGCTAGGTCAGGCCAAAATAGTACTGAACCTTGGTGCTGACGTATAAAAGGCAGCAAACGCCGCTTCAGATACTCTCTGATGTAAATTTCGGTGTTGATTGTGCGATCTGTCACAAATTCCTTACTTCGAAGGCCACATTTGCAAATGGCCTGCCACTCCATGTATTTCTTTGGAAATTTGGTATGTTTTTCGGTGGTAAATTAAGAGGATGCTCCACCCCTTCTAACCGCAGTATAATATCCATGTCCAGGTAATTGCTTGAAATCCACTTTGCAGTACAATTTACCGTCCATCATCACGCAATCAAGTTTGGGCAGGTAATCTCGAAACAGTTTTCAAGCCCTCCTCTTGGCTTCAGCGTCCTTTTCTTCTGACCTATCAGGTACTTTTTATACTTTATAGCTCCATAGGTTGTACAATTTTGTAATACGTTGAACACTTGACTTCGATGTTACCGTTTTTGCGATGTTACCGCTTTAACCATATCACGAACCGAAGTGCCTGGATTCTGAGTAAACAGCCGCTTAACGTTCTGGGACACCGCTTGGTTCGCTGGACCACTTTTTCTCCCCGAGCCTGGCGTTTTTGATAAAAGGGTAAGCTGTTTGTATCGTTTTATGATCCTTCCGACAGTTTGTACGCACACGCCAACTTCCTTAGTGATCTTTTTGTACGTGGTGTTTGGATTTTCCAGGTATTTGCAAATAATTGCTTTCCGCTTTTCTTCTTGAGACGACATCTTTTCAGTAGCTCTTTTATTTTATTAATGAGTATTTTTTTTTTAATCTGCAATATTTATACCTTATTTAGGTACCAAATATGTTGCTATAGAGGTAACACTTTTTTTAAATAACCTAAAAACAAAAGGACAGTTATGTCTAGGATAGTCTTTATATTAGCAAGTTTGAACACTTCTTAACCTGAATATAAGAAGTAAAAAAGTAATTTTTTTAAATTTTATTGAAATTGAAAAAAAATTTTTACATTTTTCTTTTTGTACAAAGCAGTTGCAGCAAAATCGAAGCAACAATGTGTGCGCTACAAACAACGATAGTTGAAGCTATCAATTTTAAGGAAAATTAATGAATTTTTAAAATATAAAATATAAAAAAATATAAATTTTACGAACAAGCTATTGATCTGAGATATATGTCACCACTGACTTTTTTGTTGGAAACGGCAAGATCTTTCATTTACTTAAACATCACACCCACCTAACTGTTAAGGTGTAGGCAGCATATGAAAATTAAGCGATTAATTTGATGAAAAATATTGACTTAAGTAAGAATATTGGCCAAAAACTTTTGAGCTTTTTAATAATTTAAAATTCTGAGTACACTATGACCGTCTAGAATAATTTATTGCGCGATTAGTGAAAATTTGATTTAAATCAGTACAGTGGTAACGGAGATTCTGAATGACAAGATGAAAAAAGCGAATCTTTGAGTTTCATTTTTATGTAATAGTATAGTTAAAGCTGTTTAAAAAGTAATTTTTGTGCACTAATTTATTTATAGTTTTAAAATAAAGATATTTAAATTTCGAACGTTTTGAATCTTATTCATTAAATCTCTTGCAATTAATTTTCGTTTTTCTTGTGTGCTTTTTCTTATCTTAACGCAAATTTAAAATATAATATTTTACAAAAGATTATATTTTATGTTGAGAAAATTGTTCGAATTCCCGCAATTGATTAAAATTAAATGACGCACGTTGCTGTAGCACAAAATCTATTCAGTATTTATCCCTAAGGATGCATCACGAAATGCTAACATGTTGTAGCTGCGTGCAGGAGTTGTGCAAAGCCAACACAACACGCTAACACATTTAAATAAATTTCAAATGGAGACACGCGCAAAACGTAAACCAGAAACACACACACAGGCATACAAGCATAAACACCCAACATAGGCCGCGTTCATAGTGGAAGCTGAAGCTGGCTAAGCTTTTTCAAGCGATATCATGACGCTTTTTCTTGCTGTTGCTGTTCATAGTGCGCGCTTTTTTTCGCGCTTTTAGATACTTTTTCTTGCTGTTGCTGTTCATAGTGCGAGCTTTTTTTCGCGCTTTTAGATACTTTTTCTTGCTGTTGCTGTTCATAGTGCGCGCTTTTTGCATGCGCTTGGTTTATGTTTTGTTTTAATTATTTGTTGTAGTTTGGAAAGTTAATGCATATTTTGAAGTTCTTCACAAAAATATTCAAAGAATAGATAAATAACAACGAAGATAACGGCGAAATAGCTCAAAAGCAACAAGTGTAGAAAAAAGTTGGAAACCTATCCTCCACAAAGCAACAAATAAAATATTTTGTCTATATTCTACGCACAAAATAAAGATAAATAACATAAGATCATAACAACAAAAAATGCATTCAAAGGAAATTGAATACGTGCAACTCACACACACACCAAGAAATGAAACAAGAATGAAGTAAGCATTTGAAGAAGAAAAAGCGTCGAAAATTAGCGCTGCCCACAAAAAATTACTAACAACAAAACGAATCTAAACAACAACACGCATTGAATGCTGAATTTACTAACAACAAAAGAACATACAAACAACGACATGCATTGCTGGCAGCGCCTGCGATCATGTTGACATTGTTAAATATACAAAAACAACAACACGTATCAACCGATAATGCCAAAATAAAATAACAAAAAAAAAACTAAAGCGCTGAGCATTGCTGCCGAAAAGTACAAAAACAAAATCAGTGCGGCAAAACATAAACAAGAAATAAAAAAAAACAGCCAAGAAAAGCGTTAAAAAGTATGAAAATAACCTACATCACAAAGCGTACGTACGAAATGAAACAAAAAATCAAAACTGTGTACACAAACGAGATGGAAGAAAAAGTGCCAAAAAGTATGTTAAAATAAGCTGAAACCCAAAGCATAAGTACGACATGAAACAAAATATCAACACCGTGTGCCCAAGTGAGATAGAAGAAAAAAGTATCAAAAAGCCTCAAAACTGGCGTAACCTTGAATTTAAGCTTGCACTATGAACGCTTTGCGCTTTTTCCATATGATTGTACACAAAGCGTTTTCAGCAGCTGTAAAAAGTTTCAGCTTCAGCTTCCACTATGAACGCGGCCATAGAGGCACTGATATGCCGGCAATGGTAAGGAGAAACACCAACCAACACATATGCAACATTTCATTACATCCTTTGGGGACTAATCTGTGTGAGCGAACACTTTGACGTTGCATAGTTGTGCTGCCTGTGTTGTTTTTGTTATACTATGTTGTTGTTGTTGCTGCTGCCTGCTTCATTGCACTTGCTGTCGTAAATAAAATGTAGTGTATAATTTTCGTTACTGTAGTTGTTGTTGTTGTTGTTGTTGTTGTTGTTGTTGTTGTTGTTGTTGTTGTTGTTGTTGTTGTTGTTGTTGTTGTTGTTGTTGTTGTTGTTATTGTTGTTGCTTTCTGTTGTATTTTAAGTCCCCATCATTTGGCATATTATAGAGTTTAACCCACAAACGACCCATGCTGTCAACACTTGCATGTGGGCGTCTAAGACAGACACGTGTAGCAGCCCGTGTGACCCTTTACTTTGTTTCAGCATTATTGTCATTGTTGTTGTATTTTGTAGTTTGTACTGACTGTTGTTGTACTGACTTGCTTGTGCTTTATAGCACTTTCTAAGTGAATTATTTTTATAAATTAATCAATTAAAATGCATGCAAGAGCATGTGTGGCAAGCATTAAATAATATAAAGTTGTTGCAAAAACAAAAAAAAAAAAACAAATAACCGAGCATGATAGGGTTAAATAAGTGGTATTATTATTGTATTAAAATAACACTGTAAGCCAGGGTAACACTTTATTGCGTATAATTGCGGCAAATTGTTTGGTAATGTGAGGGTTAAAGTGCTTTTCGCTGTAGAGTTTTTTTGAAACTGGATTTTATGCCGTTTTGTTGTAAGTCGTTTCTTTTTAATTAGGTCTTGCTTGCCGATAGTGAAAGATTGGCACAGCTTATTTCCTAATCGTACGCAACAGGACACGAAAATAGTTAAAAACTTTTTTTTTTTAATCAAGCGGAATATTTTTTCTTATACACTATCTGTGTTGTGTTTGTAATTAGCTTCCTTACTGGTCGTTTTTAAGATGATGTTTCTTTGAACCATCTTTTCTTAAGTCGCAGCATCTTTGTATCAATTTTTAATGGTTTAGAACAGTGTCTGGCCGAATGACTGAGATTACCACAAAACAAAACTTACAAACAAATAAAGTCTAAAACTTAAACACACACAAATACTATAAAGAGCAATTCATTCACAGCACTTCTGCGTCAAAAGGTGAACATCAAGTTTTAAACCTTAAACAATAAATCACAAAGCAATAAGACCAAAATGTAAGAATGTCAGCAACACATACTTAAAAACGCATAATGCATGTCTAGAAAGCTTAACAAAAAAACAAAAAAAAAAAAAAAAAAAAAAACACTTCAGCAAAATAAACTTTAAACAAACTCAGTGCAAAGAACTCACACACAGCGACAACAACATGTTAGAAAATCATGTGTTGTTTTCTTGTAAAATACAATAAAATTATAGTTTGTGTTTTCTTGCCACAGCAACACATATCCACAAAACATAAACACACACACCTACGCAAACAAAAAGCACTATATAATCTCACCCTTACCTGCAGTCAAGATACAATCTACTTTAATAATTGCTTACCGGGGTGAAATAAAAGATAATCATTTATAAGTATGAGTTTATTTTTATTTATATTATTTTTCACACCAGAGTGAAGAGTAAATGTGTGTTTTTGTTATATTTTCAATAAGTTGATGATGAAGTTTATGCTGAAGATGACGTTTGTTATAATCTCATAACAATGAAGGCAAAGAAAGTCGGTCAGACACAATCAGAATCTATGGTTTATGTCTTGTCAAGGGATGTGTATTATTCTTCTTTAATAAATCTGATAACATTTTTATAACAATTTAGTATAGATTCTACAAGATTGCTTTGTTTGAGTTAAATATTTGAAAATGTTTTGTATTTAAGCACATTTAACTTTATAATTTTAAATAATAAAGTATTAGGTTCAAATGGTCAGACGTCACATTAACAGACGATGCATTCAATGTGACGAAGACATATAAGAAAAATTAATTACTTAATTGTTTTTTTGTAGAATAACCAAAAAATTGAGCATTTCAGCGCTTGAAAATGAAATTGTGTTGTATGTGTTATAAGAAAGGTGACGACCGATCAGAAATTTTGTTTAATATTGTAAAATTAAAATCTGAAAATTTCAAAGAGATTTACAGATATCACGTAAAAATACAATAGCTTACCTTTTCAGTCATATATTCTGTTAGATTTATGTACTAGTTAAAAATCAGTACTAGTTAAAAATCATAAATTTAAAGTTTTTAATTTTATTTTTAGTTCTTAAACTTTTCAGTATCTGTTAAGACATAATAATTAAATAAATTCAGAAACACTCAATTTATGATAAATAAATCCCTTTCAGTATCTTTTAAGAAATAATAATTAAAAAAATTCAGAAACACTCAATTTATGATAAATAAATTCTTAATAAAGTTAATAAAAAATATATTAATAAATAAAAAGGAAGTAGATTGTTGAGCTTGTCCATTACAATGGACATTGCTCTTAAATCATTTATTGTCTCCAAATAAATCAACAAATAAGTTTTTTATAAACATTCACTACTAAATTACATTTATTTTCTATAACATAAAAAAAAATAAAAACAAATAAGTTAATCTTAATATATAAAAGACAAGCGTCCTGCTCCGTGCTCTATATCGTAAACCATGTTCACCCTGGACCAGAACCAGTTGCAAAATTATTCATTTAAAATATTTGTACTTACTTAACCTTTTGCTCTTTATCGTAAAGCCTGTTCAGCCTGGACCAGAGCTTGTTGTAAAATTATCTATTTGAAATCTTTGTACGTACTGTACTTTTTAAAACCTGTTCATCCTGGACCAGAACCTGTTCTAAAATTATCCATTTGAAATCTTTGTACTAACTATACTTTTTAGAACCTGTTCAGTCTGGACCATAACCTATTTTTAAATTATGTATTGGAAGTCTTTGTACTTGAAGACTATCGTCATTTTCCTCAACTACTATACATCAAACATCATGTCTTGCTATTTCAGTGCTTCTGAATTAACAGAACCAGAACCTATTCGGTCTGCATAAACTGAACAGCAATTATTAGGGGAAGAGTGGCATGAAAGAGCCAAGTTTTGAAAGAGCCATCTTGATTTACGCGGTAGTTTTCATACGAATGCTTCTTAAATTATAATTTTTAAGAAGCAATACTCGCCATATGGCACCCTCGAACATTTGACAGTTCACTGACAATAAACGACGATGGTGTATCGTATTTTGGATTTCTTCATCATTAAGTAAGTTTTTCAGAACATTTTATTTGTTTTGTGACGTCTTCACCTTTAAAACTAACAGTAATATTATTATACTATAATTTTATGGATATAATAGGCCTACCAATAACAAATTTATTTTCCCGGAAAAATCTTGATTTCATACTAATTTTTGAGGTTATGTTTCTTTGGACAATATGTTTTGAAAGAGCTGGGTTGCGGTGGTATGAAGAAGCGTAAAGGAAGTTTAAATTATTTTTGTCAAAAATGTTTTTAAGTGTTTTAAACCTCTTATTTTGTTTTTGGAATAGGTCTTATTATTATAGATTTTCTTCAAAGCGATTTAACTTTTTTGCTAAAAATATTTTTAAGTTTTTTAACTATTTTTTGTTTTTAGTTTTGAATTTTTTTATTTATTGAATTTGTTTTTGTAAAAACAATACTTTTTATAATAACAATTAATATTTTTAATAAATTATTCATTATTTTTCGTGTTAGGTCTTGTAATAAGAAGATGGCTCTTTCAAAACTTTGGTTGGCTCTTTCAATGCCCATGTGTTATGAAAGAGCCGAATTTCATGTTTTTTATAAATGGCTACAGGTCCAAGAATATTGTTGATTTTGGAAAATATTTCATGGTATAACGTTCATAAATGAATGAGAAAATACTTTTGATACAAGAATTATAATTTTATTAATTATTTTTATATATTTTGTAACTTTTTTAAAACTGGCTCTTTCATGCCACTCTTCCCCTACATTCAGTAACGTTGGTGTCAATTGGCATTGCTAGAATTAAATCACAATGTTCGGTCTTCTTGGGTCTTCTGATCCGAATAAAACTCTTCTGAGTTTTAGCGATTGACTACTAAGGTTAGGAAATGGAGATGAAGATATCAAAGATTTTCCCGATCATTTTGTTTGTAAAGGTTTGCTTATTAACCCTTTCAATGGCTTGCCTAGAATAATCATGGACAAGTTTTTTGAGCTTATCTTCCCATCATTTAAGCAATAAAAAGATTAAAAAACATCCCTCTGATTTTTACATGAGCTGCTTTGCTTTTGGCAGGCTGTCTAATATAATGGACAAAACTATGATAACGTTGTATTATAATATTTTAGCTCAACTAAAACAACCGGAGACCAATGCAAATGCGTTATTTATGCAATTGTTATTTAAAAAAAAAACAATATATACTTGGCACACCAATCACAATAATTACTTTTTTTTGCAAAATTTATGCACACACGATATAAAAAAATTGAAGGCTTCTGTTGGGCATAAAATCGAAAATCTAACTAAATTAAACGTTATATATCTCACTAAAATTATTTTTGTCATGTTAACACAACTTCATTTCATAGTACCAATCTATTTGATTTTAGAAAAGACGTTGGAAAATACAAAAAAAAAAATTTTTCTGAAGTGTCCAATATAATGGACAAATCCATTGAAAGGGTTAAATAGATTTCTGTGGATACTTTGAGTCCGAATAACATCAACCGTTATGCCAAAATTGCTTTCCTGTGCCCAAAAAATTCCGATGTGAACGAAGTCAACGAGCAAGTTCTAAATATTTTAGTTCGTGACACAGTGAGAGATCTAAGTACGTATTAAATTGAAGACAGTGATGATATCGATAAACAAAATTACCTTGCCGAGTTTTTGAATGAATTTTATCCTCCACTGCATAAGTTAAACCTCAAAATCGGAAGTATTATAATACTTCTTCGAAATTTTAATACCAAAAGAGATATCTGTAATGGAAGGTGGTTAGTTTTGAAAAACTTAAAAACTTAATTAATCATCGCAAAATTATTCATTGACAGGTGCACTGGCGAACATTAAATAGTTTTCATACCTACAATTGATTTGGCTCCGACAAACACAGATTTGCCTCTCACTCTCCGGAGGCGACAATTTCCAGTTGTCAGTTTTCAATGACCATAAATAAATTTCAAGGTTAAATATTGCAAAAAGGAGGAGTTTTTTTAAAAGAACTGGTATTTAGTCATGGGCAGTTTTAGCGGGCTGATAATGTAAAACTAAGCATTATTGATGGCAAGGACAAGGTTAAAAATTCTAAGAATTTTTTTCTAGAAATTTTGTATATAAAGAAGTTTTATCAAAATAACTTAATAAACATGTTTTCAAATAAAAACCTTTGTATATAAATCCAATAAATTTTTTGTCGCATTTTGTACTCTAAATGGTTCCTTCCCGTCGTAGGATGGGCTTTTATACTAGTAATTTATAATTTATAAGTACAATAAGAAAAGAATGTTCACTCACTTTGGTTGTTTTCTTTTCCGCTCAACATGCTTTCATAGAAACAGCAAGTGCTTTTGTTTTGAATACAAATCTCAGAATGAAAGGCAAAAATTGAGTAAATAATAGATAAATGCACTGTTAACAATGCATTCTTTATCAAAACTAACAGTTCACAGTTCACCGTTACACTCATTTCAAATTCATGTCCATTACAATGGACAAGGTTAACTAAAGAGTTAAATGAATATTTTCCAAAGAAGGACTTCGATTTAAACTAAAAATAAACTTGCGTGTAGCAAGGTTTACGTGGCAAAAGTTAAACTTCTAAACAGTAAAGAACAAGAGAGAGATTATAGTGTAAAATAGAGAGACAACGTATGTGAAAGGAAATGCAATACGAAATGGAATAAAATTCTGTTTATTCAATATTTACATTGTTATTGGTTGGTGCTTCAATTTTTAATGCTGATGTTAATGGTTTGTGATGACTAAAAGATGACTAAAAAATGTCCGTGATTCGATATTTTCAAGATATAGAAAAAAAATTGCAAATATGTATTGTGATTCCGGATTTTGTTGTTGACATGTTGGTTTTATTATCTATGTCCAGGCCAAATTCTTTGCGAAGAAAGATAGTAAGTGGTAGAAAATCATAAGATGCAAAATAAGCGTTAAAATCTCCACCCAGAATCATGGGGTTGTTATCTTCGCTTCTACCGAGAGCATGAGCTCTTATATGACAGTACATCAGTAAAGAACGATGAATGAAAATTAATATATTGTCGAGTTTTTGATTCGGTTATATAGATGGCCGTTTGATGGAGTTTGACACTCCGCAATGCAATTGTCGCCAACAGGTGCCACTGTAGAAGGATCTGATTGAGTCTGCCTAGCAGTCATTTGCATGTTTGGTGTTAAGATATGTACAGTATCATATTGATTTTGACATATGGCCACTCCGCCTGCTCGAACATTCGTTCGCTTATATTTAATGACACAGTTAAAGCTTTTGTATGCTGACATCGTCATCGTTGTTTAACCACGTTTCTGACAAAAGTACAATACTTGATTTTCATATGGCAGCGTCTATTATATTGACAGAATGTGCTCGGAGGCTCTGACAATAGAGGGTATATAAATTGGCTTAAATTTGATATGATTCATAAAATCAATTATTTCTCTATATAAAGTTTCCAATCGATAAATGAAAGTCTCCGTAACTCGTCTTGTAAATATTCATTAAATAAATAAGCAGTAAGTACTGCAATAAAATTATTAGTTTATTAATGTTATAAAAGCATTTATAAATGTTGCCATATTGCAGCAATGCAAGTATGTATCTGTCACCCTGATGCCTTTTCTCCACGTAAAAATTTAGCGTGTAGAATTATATGCCTAAATATTTTCGTTCGAAGCTTAAAGAAATAAATTTTCCGTGCATACTTTTAGGATCAAAATTAAATGCTTGAAAGACATGGTTTGTGTTTGTGATATACTAGATACGGTCCAAAACGTGTTCAATATTTATAACATTTTGTTTGCCTGTTTATCATGTGCCTATGTGATATAATGGTAGCGCTTGTTGCAACAGCCGTGGTTCAATTCCCGCTTACGGCAATAATTTTTATGTGGAAATTTTCATATAAATAATTGCTTCTGAGTTTATTTAAAAGCTTCATGAATTTTTTGGTATCATATCATTGCCAAAACATACGATTTGATCAACTGCTGACGTCACAATACATTTTCAAAACCAATTTTTAAAATTTTAGATCTAAATATACTAGTTTGCATCGATCCGACAATCTTCGCCAACTAACGAGGTATCAGTCTTATTTCCATCGCACACAAGGTCCTTTCCAAAACACTGATTGGACCTTATCAGTGCGGCATTCCTATTATAACCTATTACGTCAAGTCTGCCTTGGTTCAGAAATTGGGGAGATAGATAAGTAGGAGAAGAAGTGAAATCAAGAGAAACAAGTAAAGAATGTTCTATGTGTGGCGGAGAGCTATATAAACATGCGAATTTAAACCTGAGGTAAGTGTTATGCCTTTACCTCAGTCAATTCGAATAATTAAGCCACAAACTCATTCCACAAACATCTCAACCACCAACTTTAACTTCTAAAGTCGTATATATTGATGAATTTTTAATTTCAATTGATTAGAAATAAAGAAAGAATTAAGGAAAGGTAAAAGCGTAGGACCATGGCTGGACTGTGATTCGAACCCGCAACCTTTGGATTATCAGTCAAGCACACTAACCACTCGACTACCGAGGCCCCAAAAGTCTTAGTTCGGGATTTCTCCAAAGTTGATAAGACTCTCTAGAATGACGTCAAGGTAGGAAATGACTTCTCCGAAACTTATTAAGAAAAAAGTAGTTAATGGGACATTTAATGATATCGAATCATACAAAATCATACGGTCCCCACATAAATAACCCACAAGTTGGGAAAATACGTCGAAAGTAGTAGTAATAGTTAGAATCCATAATTAAAAATACAAAATTTAT
>CATQJF010000041.1:0-186140 GCA_958299015.1 Tetanocera ferruginea | reverse complement strand
CAATTCAATTCAATTCAATTCAATTCAATTCAATTCAATTCAATTCAATCAATTCAATTCAATTCAAATTCAATTCAATTCAATTCAATTCAATTCAATTCAATTCAATTCAATTCAATTCAATCAATTCAATTCAATTCCAATCAATTCAATTCAATTCAATTCAATTCAATTCAATTCAATTCAATTCAATTCAATTCATTCAATTCAATTCAATTCAATTCAATTCAATTCAATTCAATTCAATTCAATTCAATTCAATTCAATTCAATTCACAATTCAATTCATTCAATTCAATTCAATTCAATTCAATTCAATTCAATTCAATTCAATTCAATTCAATTCAATTCAATTCAATTCAATTCAATTCAATTCAATTCAATTCAATTCAATTCAATTCAATTCAATTCAATTCAATTCAATTCAATTCAATTCAATTCAATTCAATTCAATTAATCAATTCAATTCAATTCAATTCAATTCAATTCAATTCAATTCAATTCAATTCAATTCAATTCAATTCAATTCAATTCAATTCAATTCAATTCAATTCAATTCAATTCAATTCAATTCAATTCAATTCAATTCAATTCAATTCAATTCAATTCAATTCAATCAATCAATTCAATTCAATTCAATTCAATTCAATTCAATTCAATTCAATTCAATTCAATTCAATTCAATTCAATTCAATTCAATTCAATTCAATTCAATTCAATTCAATTCAATTCAATTCAATTCAATTCAATTCAATTCAATTCAATTCAATTCAATTCAATTCAATTCAATTCAATTCAATTCAATTCAATTCAATTCAATTCAATTCAATTCAATTCAATTCAATTCAATCAATTCAATCATCAATTCAATTCAATTCAATTCAATTCAATTCAATTCAATTCAATTCAATTCAATTCAATTCAATTCAATTCAATTCAATTCAATTCAATTCAATTCAATCAATTCAATTCAATTCAATTCAATTCAATTCAATTCAATTCAATTCAATTCAATTCAATCAATTCAATTCAATTCATTCAATTCAATCAATTCAATTCAATTCAATTCAATTCAATTCAATTCAATTCAATTCAATTCAATTCAATTCAATTCAATTCAATCAATTCAATTCAATTCAATTCAATCAATTCAATTCAATTCAATTCAATTCAATTCAATTCAATTCAATTCAATTCAATCAATCAATTCAATTCAATTCAATTCAATTCAATCAATTCAATTCAATTCAATTCAATTCAATTCAATTCAATCATTCAATTCAATTCAATTCAATCAATTCAATTCAATCAATCAATTCAATTCAATTCAATTCACAATTCAATTCAATTCAATTCAATTCAATTCAATTCAATTCAATTCAATCAATTCAATTCAATTCAATTCAATTCAATTCAATTCAATTCAATTCAATTCAATTCAATTCAATCAATTCAATTCAATTCAATCAATTCAATTCAATTCAATTCAATTCAATTCAATTCAATTCAATTCAATCAATTCAATTCATTCAATCAATTCAATTCAATTCAATTCAATTCAATTCAATTCAATTCAATTCAATTCAATTCAATTCAATTCAATTCAATTCAATCAATTCAATCATTCAATTCAATCAATTCAATTCAATTCAATTCAATTCAATTCAATTCAATTCAATTCAATTCAATTCATTCAATTCAATTCAATTCAATTCAATTCAATTCAATTCAATTCAATTCAATTCAATTCAATTCAATTCAATTCAATTCAATTCAATTCAATTCAATTCAATTCAATTCAATTCAATTCAATTCAATCAATTCAATTCAATTCAATTCAATTCAATCAATTCAATTCAATTCAATTCAATTCAATTCAATTCAATTCAATTCAATTCAATTCAATTCAATTCAATTCAATTCAATTCAATTCAATTCAATTCAATTCAATTCAATTCAATTCAATTCAATTCAATTCAATTCAATTCAATTCAATTCATTCAATTCAATTCAATTCAATTCAATTCAATTCAATTCAATTCAATTCAATTCAATTCAATTCAATTCAATTCAATTCAATTCAATTCAATTCAATTCAATTCAATTCAATTCAATTCATTCAATTCAATTCAATCAATTCAATTCAATTCAATTCAATTCAATTCAATTCAATTCAATTCAATTCAATTCAATTCATTCAATTCAATTCAATTCAATTCAATTCAATTCAATTCAATTCAATTCAATTCAATTCAATTCAATTCAATTCAATTCAATTCAATTCAATCAATTCAATTCAATTCAATTCAATTCAATTCAATTCAATTCAATTCAATTCAATTCAATTCAATCAATTCAATTCAATTCAATTCAATTCAATTCAATTCAATTCAATTCAATTCAATTCAATTCAATTCAATTCAATCAATTCAATTCAATTCAATTCAATTCAATTCAATTCAATTCAATTCAATTCAATTCAATTCAATTCAATTCAATCAATTCAATTCAATTCAATTCAATTCAATTCAATTCAATCAATTCAATTCAATTCAATCAATTCAATTCAATTCAATTCAATTCAATTCAATTCAATTCAATTCAATTCAATTCAATTCAATTCAATTCAATTCAATTCAATTCAATTCAATTCAATTCAATTCAATTCAATTCAATTCAATTCAATCAATTCAATTCAATTCAATTCAATCAATTCAATTCAATCAACAATTCAATTCAATTCAATTCAATTCAATTCAATTCAATTCAATTCAATTCACAATTCAATTCAATTCAATTCAATTCAATTCAATTCAATCAATTCAATTCAATTCAATCAATCAATTCAATTCAATCAATTCAATTCAATTCAATTCAATTCAATCAATTCAATTCAATTCAATTCAATTCAATCAATTCAATTCAATTCAATTCAATCAATTCAATTCAATCATTCAATTCAATTCAATTCAATTCAATTCAATCATTCAATTCAATTCAATCAATTCAATTCATTCAATCAATCAATTCAATTCAATCAATTCAATTCAATTCAATTCAATTCAATTCAATTCAATTCAATTCATTCAATTCAATTCAATTCAATTCAATTCAATCAATTCAATTCAATCAATTCAATTCAATTCAATTCAATTCAATTCAATTCAATCAATCAATCAATTCAATTCAATTCAATTCATTCAATTCAATTCAATTCAATCATTCAATTCAATTCAATTCAATTCAATTCATTCAATTCAATTCAATTCAATTCAATTCAATCAATTCAATTCAATTCAATTCAATTCATTCAATTCAATTCAATTCAATCAATCAATTCAATTCAATTCAATTCAATTCAATCAATCAATCAATTCAACCATTCAATCAATCAATTCAATTCAATCAATTCAATTCAATTCAATTCAATCAACAATTCAATTCAATTCAATTCAATTCAATTCAATTCAATTCAATTCAATCAACAATCAATTCAATCAATTCAATCCAATCAACAATTCAATTCAATTCAATTCAATCACAATTCAATTCAATTCAATCAATCAATCAATTCAATTCAATTCAACAATTCAATCAATCAATCAATCAATTCAATCAACAATTCAATTCAATTCAATTCAATTCAATTCAATCAATTCAAACAATTCAATTCAATCAATTCAATCAATTCATTCAATTCAATCAATTCAATCCAATCAATTCAATTCAATCAATTCAATTCAATCAATCAATTCAATTCAATCAATCAATTCAATCAATCAATTCAACAATCACAATCAATTCAATTCAATTCAATTCAATTCAATTCAATTCAATCAAATCAATTCAATTCAATTCAATCAATTCAATTCAATTCAATTCAATTCAATCAATTCAATTCAATTCAATTCAATTCAATTCACAATCACAATCATTCAATTCAATTCAATCAATTCAATTCAATTCAATTCAATTCAATTCAATTCAATTCAATTCAATTCAATTCAATTCAATTCAATTCAATCACAATTCAACAATCAATTCAATCAATTCAATTCAATTCAATTCAATTCAATTCAATTCAATTCATTCAATCAATTCAATTCAATTCAATTCAATTCAATTCAATTCAATTCAATTCAATTCAATTCAATTCAATCAATTCCAATTCAATTCAATTCAATCAATTCATTCAATTCAATTCAATCAATTCAATCATTCAATCAATTCAATTCAATTCAATTCAATCCAATTCAATCAATCAATCAATCAATTCAATTCAATTCAATTCAATTCAATCAATCAATTCAATCAAACAATCAATCAATTCAATTCAATTCAATCAATTCAATTCAATTCAATTCAATTCAATTCATTCAATTCAATTCAATTCAATTCAATTCAATTCAATTCAAACAATTCAATTCAATCAATTCAATTCAATTCAATTCAATTCAATTCAATTCAATTCAATTCAATTCATTCAATCAATTCAATTCAACAATCAATCAATTCAATTCAATTCAATTCAATTCAATTCAATTCAATTCAATTCAATCAATTCAATTCAATTCAATTCAATTCAATTCAATTCAATTCAATTCAATTCAATTCAATTCAATTCAATTCAATTCAATTCAATTCAATTCAATTCAATTCAATTCAATTCAATCAATTCAATCAATTCAATTCAATTCAATTCAATCAATTCAATCAATCAATTCAATTCAATTCAATTCAATTCAATTCAATTCAATTCAATTCAATCAATTCAATTCAATTCAATTCAATTCAATTCAATCAATTCAATTCAATTCAATTCAATTCAATTCAATTCAATTCAATTCAATTCAATTCAATTCAATCAATTCAATTCAATTCAATTCAATTCAATTCAATTCAATTCAATTCAATTCAATTCAATTCAATTCAATTCAATTCAATTCAATTCAATTCAATTCAATTCATTCAATTCAATTCAATTCAATTCAATTCAATTCAATTCAATTCAATTCAATTCAATTCAATTCAATTCAATTCAATTCAATCAATTCAATTCAATTCAATCAATTCAATCAATTCAATTCAATTCAATTCAATTCAATTCAATTCAATTCAATTCAATCAATTCAATTCAATTCAATTCAATTCAATTCAATTCAATTCAATTCAATTCAATTCAATTCAATCAATTCAATTCAATTCAATTCAATTCAATTCAATTCAATCAATTCAATTCAATTCAATTCAATTCAATTCAATTCAATTCAATTCAATTCAATTCAATTCAATTCAATTCAATTCAATTCAATCAATCAATTCAATTCAATTCAATCAATTCAATTCAATTCAATCAATTCAATTCAATTCAATCAATCAATTCAATTCAATTCAATTCAATTCAATTCAATTCAATTCAATATCAATTCAATTCAATTCAATTCAATTCATTCAATTCAATTCAATTCAATTCAATTCAATTCAATTCAATTCAATTCAATTCAATCAATTCAATTCAATTCAATTCAATTCAATTCATTCAATTCAATTCAATTCAAATCAATTCAATTCAATTCAATTCAATTCAATCAATCAATTCAATCAATTCAACTCAATTCAATTCAATTCAATTCAATCAATCAACATCAATTCAATTCAATTCAATTCAATTCAATTCAATTCAATTCAATTCAATTCAATTCAATTCAATTCAATTCAATTCCAATCAATTCAATTCAATTCAATTCAATTCAATTCACAATCAATTCAATTCAATTCAATTCAATCAATTCAATTCAATCATTCAACAATTCAATTCAATTCAATTCAATTCAATTCAATTCAATCAATTCAATCAATTCAATTCAATTCAATCAATCAATTCAATCAATTCAATTCAATCAATTCAATTCAATCAATTCAATTCAATTCAATTCAATTCAATTCAATTCAATCAATTCAATTCAATCAATTCAATTCAATTCAACATTCAATTCAATTCAATTCAATTCAATTCAACATCAATTCAATCAATCAATTCAATTCAACAATTCAATTCAATTCAATTCAATCAATTCAATTCAATTCAATTCAATCAATTCAATTCAATTCAATTCAATTCAATCAATTCAATTCAATCAATTCAATTCAATCAATTCAATTCAATTCAATTCAATTCAATTCAATTCAATTCAATTCAATCAATTCAATTCAATTCAATTCAATTCAATTCAATTCAATCAATTCAATTCAATTCAATTTCAATTCAAATTCAATTCAATTCAATTCAATTCAATTCAATTCAATTCAATTCAATTCAATTCAATTCATTCAATTCAATTCAATCAATTCAATTCAATTCAATTCAATTCAATTCAATTCAATTCAATTCAATTCAATTCAATTCAATTCAATTCAATTCAATTCAATTCAATTCAATTCAATTCAATTCATTCAATTCAATTCAATTCAATTCAATTCATTCAATTCAATTCAATTCAATTCAATTCAATTCAATCAATTCAATTCAATTCAATTCAATTCAATTCAATTCAATTCAATTCAATTCAATTCAATTCAATTCAATTCATTCAATTCAATTCAATTCAATTCAATTCAATTCAATTCAATTCAATTCAATTCAATTCAATTCAATTCATTCAATTCAATTCAATTCATTCAATTCAATTCAATTCAATTCAATTCAATTCTTCAATTCAATTTCAATTCAATTCAATTCAATTCAATTCAATTCAATTCAATTCAATTCAATTCAATTCAATTCAATTCAATTCAATTCAATTCAATTCAATTCAATTCAATTCAATTCAATTCAATTCAATTCAATTCAATTCAATTCAATTCAATTCAATTCAATTCAATTCAATTCAATTCAATTCATCAATTCAATTCAATTCAATTCAATTCAATTCAATTCAATTCAATTCAATTCATTCAATTCAATTCAATCAATCAATTCAATTCAATTCAATCATTCAATCAATTCAATTCAATTCAATTCAATTCAATTCAATTCAATTCAATTCAATTCAATTCAATTCAATTCAATTCAATTCATCAATTCAATTCAATTCAATTCAATTCAATTCAATTCAATTCATTCAATTCAATCACATTCAATTCAATTCAATTCAATTCAATTCAATTCAATTCAATTCAATTCAATTCAATTCAATTCAATTCAATTCAATTCAATTCAATTCAATTCAATTCAATTCAATTCAATTCAATTCAATCAATTCAATTCAATTCAATTCAATTCAATTCAATTCAATTCAATTCAATTCAATTCAATTCAATTCAATTCAATTCAATTCAATTCAATTCAATTCAATTCAATTCAATTCAATTCAATTCAATCAATTCAATTCAATTCAATTCAATTCAATTCAATTCAATTCAATTCAATTCAATTCAATTCAATTCAATTCAATTCAATTCAATCAATTCAATTCAATTCAATTCAATTCAATTCAATTCAATTCAATTCAATTCAATTCAATTCAATTCAATTCAATTCAATTCAATTCAATTCAATTCAATTCAATTCAATTCAATTCAATTCAATTCAATTCAATTCAATTCAATTCAATTCAATTCAATTCAATTCAATTCAATTCAATTCAATTCAATTCAATCATTCAATTCAATTCAATTCAATCAATCAATTCAATTCAATTCAATTCAATTCAATTCAATTCAATTCAATTCAATTCAATTCAATTCAATTCAATTCAATTCAATTCAATTCAATTCAATTCAATTCAATTCAATTCAATTCAATTCAATTCAATTCAATTCAATTCAATTCAATTCAATTCAATTCAATTCAATTCAATTCAATTCAATTCAATTCATTCAATTCAATTCAATTCAATTCAATTCAATTCAATTCAATTCAATTCAATTCAATTCATTCAATTCAATTCAATTCAATTCAATTCAATTCAATTCAATTCAATTCAATTCAATTCAATTCAATTCAATTCAATTCAATTCAATTCAATTCAATTCAATTCAATTCAATTCAATTCAATTCAATTCAATTCAATTCAATTCAATTCAATTCAATTCAATTCAATTCAATTCAATTCAATTCAATTCAATTCAATTCAATTCAATTCAATTCAATTCAATTCAATTCAATTCAATTCAATTCAATTCAATTCAATTCAATTCAATTCAATCAAATTCAATTCAATTCAATTCAATTCAATTCAATTCAATTCAATTCAATTCAATTCAATTCAATTCAATTCAATTCAATTCAATTCAATTCAATTCAATTCAATTCAATTCAATTCAATTCAATTCAATTCAATTCAATTCAATTCAATTCAATTCAATTCAATTCAATCAATTCAATTCAATTCAATTCAATTCAATTCAATTCAATTCAATTCAATTCAATTCAATTCAATTCAATTCAATTCAATTCAATTCAATTCAATTCAATTCAATTCAATTCAATTCAATTCAATTCAATTCAATTCAATTCAATTCAATTCAATTCAATTCAATTCAATTCAATTCAATTCAATTCAATTCAATTCAATTCAATTCAATTCAATTCAATTCAATTCAATTCAATTCAATTCAATTCAATTCAATTCAATTCAATTCAATTCAATTCAATTCAATTCAATTCAATTCAATTCAATTCAATTCAATTCAATTCAATTCAATTCAATTCAATTCAATTCAATTCAATTCAATTCAATTCAATTCAATTCAATTCAAACCAACAATTCAATTCAATTCAATTTAATTCAATTCAATTCAATTCAGTTGAATTCAATTCAAACCAACAATTTCCTAAAAGAAAGCAACAAGTCTCTGACACAGCCTGTCTTTTTTTTTTTGTTGGAAACGGGAAGATCTTTCATTTGTTTATACATCATATATACCATACTACACAGAGGGAAAAACCTATGGACTCAATACATAAATTTATGTACTCATCGCATAGTTTTCTGCACACAAAAATTTTACATTTTTCATGTATTGAGTACATGTTGAAATCTCTACTGACTACATAATGCTGTTAAGCGGTTATGTAGTCAATAAAGAATTTTATGTACTCAACGCATAAATATGTGTCGTGAATTCATGAATGTATGTGGTGAGTACATTCACACTGTACTCATCGCAAACTGTTACAAATAATTTTATGTAATGAGTAAAGATTTTATGTACGTATTACATAGATTATTGACTCAGTACAAACAAAATTTACTCATTACATATTTGGAGTACACAATTTTATGCAATGAGCACATACATTATTTACTCACTACATATTTTTAGTGCATACATTTATATAATGAGTACATACATAATTTACTCATTACATTTGCTAAAAACATAATTTTATATAATGAATACATGCATAATGTATTCAATTTATATTTTTTGTTAATAACTTCATGTATTGAATATATACATAATTCATGTCTATGCCTAAATCACCCTTTCAACAAATGCAATAAATAACTTAATAAAGAAATGACTAGATTTCACAAAATAATTCGCAATTGCTTATAGAAACCCAGCCATTTATTTCTTATCCAATCATCGCTTTTGTTCTAGAGTACAGTGGATAGATTCATTCCCGCTCTGATTTTCTACAGGTTTAAGAGGTGTTGCTTATTTGAAAATCAAGAAACGAATGACATAAAACAGCAAAATCGTGTGCCGATGTGCAAGAGATACGTGTACTGAGTCCATATGTGATGTACTGAATAAATGTGTCACTTCAATCGTATAAGAGGGACGTGTACTGAGTCTATATTTTATGTATTGAGTAAAGTTTTTGTAAAAAATTACATAACACGTTGATTGAGTACACGTTGCTTGTATCTATTGAAGTCTGCTATGTACTCAACATATAACATGATGTATTGAATACATTTTTTATTCATTTTAAAAAGTGAATAAATTGATATGTAGTCGGTACACGCTCCCTTTACTCAGTAAATACTGCTCTCGTTGCGTTCTCATACAAGTAGCAGTGCATAGATTTTACATAGCTGTCTATGTACTGACTACATAACTTTTTCCCTTAGTGTATTAATATGATAATATGCAGCGCTGGATTAAACCATGGCGTGGCCGGGGGCTTAAATTGACACGGGGCCACTCAAGGTCAGAGCATTTAGCTCGAATCTTGTAATGATCAAAATATTGTTTTTTACACAGATACATATCGGTGATTCCATATCATTTAAATAAATTTTAAGCAAAATCTGATCTTAGTGCTTCCGTTTGTTTGAAACTTGGTAGGTTAGTTTATTCACATTAAAAACATATAAGGTCTGTTCCCGTACTTGAACATTCGTACGAATTCGTGCTATTTTCTACAATTTCCTGTTTCCGTACCCAAAAAAATCGCAAAAGAGAGCGAAAATGTAAAATCCAGTCCTTGTCAAATTTGCTATACAATTTGGAGTTGCAAATTCGCAGCTATACAATTGAGCAATTCTACTTTACTTACTTAGATGGCGCTTACAACCGTTGGTCGGTTTTGGCCTGGTCTAAGAATTTGCGCCAGCCTCTTTTGTCGTGCGCTTGCTGGCGCCAGTTGGAAACTCCAAGCGTCGTCAGGTTATCCAATGCCTGGTCTTTCCAACGGAGATGCGGTCTTCCTCGTCTGCGTTGGCCACCGCTGGGTACCGAATCCAATATTTTTTCGCTGGAGCTTCGTCGTTCATTCTCTCGACATGACCTAGCCAGCGAAGCCGCTCTATTTTAATACGCTTGACTATATCGATGTCGGCATATAGCTCATTCAGCTCGTGGTTCCATCGTATTCGGTACTCGCCATTGACGCAGATTGGACCATAGAGCTTGCGAAGGATTTTTCTCTCGAACGCTCCCAAAGTCCTTTCATCAGAGCTGCTCAACGTCCAGGTTTGTGATGCGTATAGTAGGACGGGCATGATTATTGACTTATAGAGCGTCAGTTTTGTTCGTCGAGAGAGAGCTCTGCTTCTCAATTGCCTACTGAGCCCAAAGTAACACCTGTTGGCAAGAGTTATCCTTCGTTTAATCTCAATACTGATATCGTTGGAGGAGTTTATACTGGATCCCAGGTAAACAAAGTCCTTCACTACCTCAAAGTAGGTGTTGTCAACAGCGACGTGGTTTCCAAGACGCTGGGACTGTTTGTTTGTTGACACGAGATACTTCGTTTTATCTGCGTTCACTGCAAGACCCATTCGACTCGACTCTTTTTCTAGCCTGGAGAATGCTGCACTGACTTCGCGCGTATTTTGGCCAATGATGTCAATATCATCAGCATACGCCAGCAGCATAACGCTCTTATAGAAAATTGTGCCGCTCCATTACTATATTAAAGAAGTCGCACGATAAGGAATCACCTTGTCTGAAACCTCGCTTGGTATCGAATGGAAGGGAGAGGTCCTTCCCGATTTTCACTGCGCCGCTGGTGTTGCACAGTGTCATCCTGCAAAGACGTATTAGCTTCGCAGTAATACCAAATTCAGACATGATGGAGTATAGGTGACTCCTTATTGGACTGTCGAAGGCGGCTTTGAAATCGACAAAGAGATGGTGCGTGTCGATTTGTTTTTCGAGGGTCTTTTCCAAGATTTGTCAGAACATGAAGATCTGATCGATGGTGGACTTTTCAGGTCTGAAACCACACTGATAAGGTCCAAACAGTTGGTTGACGATGGGCTTCAGTCTTTCACACAATACGCTCGACAGGACCTTATATGCGATATTTAAAAGGCTAATCCCACGGTAGTTGGCGCAAATGGTGGGATCGCTTTTCTTGTGGATTGGGCAGAGCACACTGAGGTTCCAATCATCTAGAATGCATTCTTCCGACCATATTCTGCATAGAAGTCTGTGAATGCATTTAAACAGAGCTTCGCCACCGGTCTTAAACAGCTCAGCCGGTAGACCATCGGCTCCTGCGGTTTTGTTGTTTTTAAGCCGAGCTATAGCTGTTAAGACCTCGTTATAGTCGGGCAGCGGAACTTCAACGCTGTCATCCATGATTGGGGTTTCCGGGATATCATCTCCACTGGCGGGATTGTTGACAGCGTCGCCATTTAAAAGTCTAGAGAAGTGCTCCCTCCATAGCATCAGTGTACTCTGGATATCTGTCACTAGATTCCCATTCTCATCCTTGAAGGAAGAGGCTCCGGTCTTAAAACCATCGGCCAGGCGTCTTATTTTTTCGAAAAATTTTCGAGTCTCATTCCTGTCGCCATGCATCTCAATTTTCTCGCACTCACGCATTTCCGCCTCTCGTTTCTTTCGCCTGAAAATGCGTCTCTCTTCCCTCCTCTTCTCTCGGTATCGCTCCATAACAGCACGCGTTACAACCGACTGCAGGGTGGCTTTGTAGGCGATTTCCTTCTCTGCAGTGGCGTCGCGACACTCCTGGTCGTGCCACTGGTTTCGGCGAGGGCGGTGGTAGCCTATCACCTCTTCGGCAGCCGTACGCATAGAGTGGGATATGTGCGTCCACTGTCCGCATATATCGTCGATCGGAGGAGTCCTTTCTTGAAGCAGGAGTGAGAGTCGAGTAGCGAAGGCTTCGGCCGTCCGTTTTGACTACAGCTTATCGACGTCTAGCTTTCTTTGTGTAGGATTACGAGCATTCTTAGCTGCGCACAGACGTGTGCGGATCTTGGCTGCGACAAGATAATGATCCGAGTCTATGTTAGCACCACGGATCGTGCGCACGTCTAGTACACTGGAAGAGTGCCTTCCGTCAATCAAAACGTGATCAATTTGGTTGCATGTTTTTTGATCAGGGGACAACCAAGTGGCCTTATGAATATTGAGATGCTTGAATCTAGTGCTACTAACGACCATGTTTCGTGCTGCGGCGAAGTCAATCAACCTCATTCCGTTATCGGATGTGTTGTCGTGGAGGCTGAACTTTCCGACTGTTGGACCAAATATGTTTTCCTTACCCACCTTGGCGTTGAAGTCACCAAGCACGATTTTTATGTCATGACGGGGGCAGCGCTCGTATGCGTCTTCAAGGCGCTCGTAAAAACTTTCTTTGGTCTCGTCATCTTTTTCTTCTGTCGGAGCGTGCGCACATATTAGGCTTATGTTAAAAAATTTTGCCTTGAAGCGGATTATGGCAAGTCGTTCGTTCACAGGAGTGAATCGCAGGACATGATGCCGTATTCTCTTGCCAACTACAAATCCGCATCCAAACTCGTGCTTCTCCGCATGGCCGCTGTAGTAGATATCACAGGATGCTTGCCGTAAGCAACCCTGTCCCTTCCATCGCATTTCTTAGATTGCAGTGATATCAGAATTATATCTTTCCAAGATATCAATCAGTTGGATAGAGTCAGTTGGATTCACAGCAATTAGCAAGTGCCATATTTTGACAGCTTATGTTACGTCAGTTAATGTCAGCTGAAAAAAAAAAATTAAATACTAGTAAGGTATATCTTCGACTTGGCCGAAGTTAAAATACCCCCACGGCCGATTCTTAAGGGTGGAAGAATCTTAAATTGGAGGGCTTTTTGTATGAGATTCTGAGAGATTTTATTATTTTTATGTGTCTAAAATACATACATATCAAATTGTTTTCCTGCAGCTTAAATATAAGCTTTTTTATAAAGTTTTAAATTTTGGGGTTGTATGGGAGGTGGGCGTGTTAGATTGTGTATGACGCCCATTTTTCTAACATACCTTAGTTTCGACATAGAATACACAAATACCGAGTTTCTGTCTTGTAACTTTAATATTAGCCTCTGTATAGATTTTTCAATTTTGGGGTTGTATGGGAGGTGGGCGTGTTAATGTGTGGATGACGCCCATTTTTATAACACACCTCAGTTTTGACATTAAATACACAAATACCGAGTTTCCATCTTGTAATTTTAATATTAGCCTCTTTATAGATTTTTCAATTTTGGGGTTGTATGGGAGGTGGGTGTGTTAATGGGTGGATGACGCCCATTTTTAAAACACACCTCAGTTTTGGTATTAAATACACAAATACCGAGTTTCAGTTTTGTAACTTTAATATTAGCCTCTTTATAGATTTTTAAATTTTGGGGTTGTATGGGAGGTGGGCGTGTTAGTGGGTGGATGACGCCCATTTTTCTAAGACTTCTCAGTTTTGATATAGAATACACATATACCAAATTTCAGTATTGTAACTTTAGTATTAGCTTCTTTGTAGAGTTTTCAATTTTGGGGTTGTATGGGAGGTAGGCGTGGTTTTCATCCGATTAAGCCCATTCTCGAACTTGACCTTAGTTTTTTTAAAAAAAGCTTAAATATCGTATTTCAATACGATAGCTTCAAAATTACGGCTGTAATCGTGTCCACAGACAGACAGACGGACAGACGGACAGACAGACGGACATGGCTAAATCAACTCAGGTGGTGATGCTGAGCAAGAATATATATACTTTTCCATACCTACCACGCCTCCTTTTGGGTGTTACACACGTCGTGACAAAATTAATATACCCCTTACGCAGTACGCGTGGGGGTTAATAATCAAATTAAAAAGGCAGCCATTAAAGCAACATGTCGAGAAAAGTAGAAATTAATTGTTCGACAGACACATTAAGCAGAATAAAATATAAGTATATTTTAAATAATTTTTTCCAATAAAAAATATGCATATTTTCTTCCTTAGATATCAACTATAGTAATTCTGCCACCAACAGTTTGTTACAGTTTCATCAAAAGTTGCAATTTTTTGCAAAAAACCTGTTCCCGTCCTTTTTGCAATTTTTCACGCAAAGAGAGCACTTTTTTACTTAATCTCTCAAATTTTTGAACTTGCTAATTTCTGCTACAAAAGTACTGGAACAGACCTATTCTGTGTATTTTATTACTGCAAAATTTTTTTTTGCAAAGTTATACACCATCAAAAACATTTAAATTTACAAAAAAGGAGATGCATGTCTTCAAACAACTCTATAAGGAAATAGACATAAATTCGCACAGAAAATAAACTCAACTATAGTTTAGTACCTTCAATGGATCTCTTTGGTGGTGTCAATTATTTGTAGTTCTTTTATGGAAAAATGTTTTTTTTTTCTTATCCCGAAATTATCATCATATTTTCCACAGTCGGCGCAACACCTTTTTCAGTTTATGATGATCTTTTTGAAGGATTTACTTCAAACCAAAGAGTTACTGCATTTATTAAATATGGAACAATAACTTTTTATATCAAAACAAAAAATTTTCTGTATGCATAAATAGGAAAACTTAAGTAGGCATTTAAAAAAAAAATTCATTAAAAATAGCAATCGTTGGAGATCCAACTTAAAACTTTGCGTAAACCTGAATGAATGCCTAAATGCGATATTATATTAAAATGGTGAAAAAAATTGTTGCGCCGATTTTGAAAATATGATGGTTAATTTCGGTTTAAAAAAAAACTTTTTTCCATAAAAGAACTATAAAAATGACACCACCAAAAAGATCCATACAAGGTACTTAAACTATAACCGGCTTTCTTGTTTGTGCGTTTTACAGCTTAGAAGATAGAGCTTTTTAAATATATGTACCTATTTAGTTTAGTGTTTAGTGTACGAGTGTTTAACTTTGCAAAAAAAAATAAAATCAACTTGCAAACAAAAATTATGCAATTTCCACCAAAAAAGTTTTAAAAGTTTCAAAAATTGTGATGTCAGAAAAGTGTGCCTTTTGACCTATATGTCTTAAAGTGAAACAATAACTCTTGAATTTTTATTTAAAATTTTTTTTTCTCGATTTAACTGAGAGAATACAAAAAAATTAAGTTCATCTTTTGCATCAAATCACTTTCAATACAAAGTTGAGTTATTGACGACAAACGTTCATGTAACATAGATGATTCATGAACATTTTTTTTCTTTTATAAACTAAAAATTAGCTTTCACCTTCACAATTTGCTATCGGTACTGTTACAACCAATCGGAAGGCTACATAACATTTTGGAAAAATGTCGATCATGCCTGAGTCCATATTATATCTGTTTTTAAAAGTTTGATATCAAGATCCTTCAAGTGGAAGTTCATAATAAATAAAACATCTCTCAGAGAGATCCTTCAGGTGGAAGTTTCATAAGAGAAATTATGTGATTTAATTCACAGAGTAACTCCATTTGAATATAATTTGGTTATACTTCAAAAATGAGGTTTACTCTCACTTCTAATTTTTCGTTTTCAATATCCATTAATTTGCACAAGAATCCAAATAGTTTTGTAATGTGTCCATATGCTTCAATTCTTTTTCTCAATTCTATTGCTAGTGTATCAACTTAAGCATAAGGTTCTGATTTTGAATCTTCCAGCACTAGTCAAATTGATTGTTTCCGGTTTCTTGTTGCTGTTTTTTATAGTTATTTTTCTCTAATAGTCTTGGCAAATATATCGACTCACGTACTTATCACTATTCTCAAACCCTGAAAATCCACTTCGCAAATCTGTTGCGAATTCGATAAGTGAAGAAAGCAGCTATCAAATCAGTATCTACTTTTTCCAAATATTAGTTGGTTGCATTGAAATTTCCACTTACAATATTGCGATCATTACTAGATAAATTCTAGTAATGATACTTAATAGAAATTTTAAGCATATCCATGCTTTCTTACAAATATGCTTTTTTAAAACTTTAAGGTCGATTACTTCGAAATATATTTTTATGGCACAATAAGCACTTCATATATTTATAAGCGCCTGCGGGGCCCCTGTCTGCTCGGGGCCGGGGGCTGCAGCCCCCCTAGCCCCCACCTAAATCAAATAAATATTCATATATCATATCCACCTTACTATTTATGTATAGGCAGCATATGGAAATTAAGCGCTTAAATTGATGAAAAATATAGACTTAAGTCAGATTACTGGCCAAAAACTTATTTGCTTTTCAATAATTTAAATTTCCGTGTACACAATGACCAACTAAGATAAATTATTGTTCGATTAGTTAAAGATTTATTCAAATCGTAGCTTTGTTCATGAGTTTAAAGCCAACAAGATAAAAAAAGCGAATTTTTTAGTTTCATTCTCATGTTATAGTATAGATTAAAATTTATTTAAAAAAATCGGTTCCGTAGTCTTGGAGTTTACTTCAGCCCAAAGATTTGCACTTCAATTTTATATAAAAGTATAGATAATTTAATTAAATGGAAAGGGCTGTTTTCGATATTCAATCTTGATGTAGCTCCTTCATACATATAAAGCATGTAATGATTGCTCAATCTTTTACGAATGTTCCGCCCTTAAAGGCTATGTTCTCTTCATACAGAATTGAAAATGTTTAAAATTAAGTCAGGCCAAATAAAATTATGTATATAAGCATATTGAACATTGCTGTTCACATAGTACCCTATACAATATATGGTCGTTCTATTACCTTCGACCAATGAGCGCTGAGCAACCCTTAAATATCATACAATTATGTACGCATGTCCTAATTTTTCATTCATTTGCAATATTAGTACTGGTTGAAATTACGAAAACAAACTGCTTAGTTTCTTAGAGTCATGAATTAATTTTGTTATAAATAGAAAGAAAAATATGTGCACATTTTTTATCTTAATTCTTTTAAGAACTTTTGCAGTTTAAATATAAAAGCCCTCAACAATTTAGCAGAAAACCAGTAGTCAAGGCTAAAGATAGTAAAAATAGGATTAAAGACGTTGAAGTTTAATGTAAATCAGTGATAAGAATCAGTGATATGAAATTATAAATGGTGTTTTATTTGTTATTCCTCTAAATTCATGAGTGCTCAAAATAAGAAAAAGAAATGCGATACTTATATTAAAATCACAATCAGTATATCTGAAATATGTGATAAATTTGATACATTTTTTTTGATTTCAATATGCGCCAAAATCAAAACAAATTTCTGTTCACGGCATCACTATTTTTTTTATATAGATTTGGGGTCTCTAAACACGAAAATAGCAAAAAACATTTTATGGTTTCTTTTTTTTTAAATTTTTATTGTTAAGTTGAAATCGTTTCAGTTCTTTTTTTCCTTTATGATATTGAGTTTTATGAAGTAAGAAGCATCGAATATGATATGTATGCGCAAACTTGTTTGTATTTAATCAAAAAATTAAAATTTTTAATTTTTTTTCACTTGGCCTATTACTTGGTTTGATGTGCCAGAGTATATATATCTCAGGGATTTTTGACATCAAATTGTACTAATTTTTTTTCAATGAATAATAAACTTTTTTGATGTATTAAATAATTTATTTAAATTTAAAAAAAAAATTAATAAACTTGGGACAACAATCCACTTTATATAGTTAAATAAACATAGATCTCTACATTCAGTTTTTAAATTTTACTCAAGTTGCGGTTACCCGAGCCGGTCCAAAAATTAAGTCTTCTAGCAATTCAATTTATTTTTAATTAATGCCTACGTGCTAGAAAGAGACGGTCATGTAATAGAACTAGTAAGGTATTTCTTCGACTTGCCCGGAGTTAAAATACCCCCACCGCCGATTCGTAATGGTATAAAATCTTAAATAGTAGCTCTGTTTGTATGAGATTTAAAAAATTTTACTATTTTGATGACGTCTAAAATACATTCATATCAAATTGTTTTCCTGCAAGGTAAATACAAGCCTCTTTATAAAATTTTCAATTTGCGGCTGTATGAAGGTGGGCGTGTTCTTGAGTGGTTGACGCCAATTTTTCTAACACGCCTCAGTTTTGATATAATATACACAAATACAAAACTTCAGTTCAGTAGCTTATTTATAGAGTTTTCACTATTATGGGTTGTATGGGAGGTGGGTGAGTTCTTAGGCGGATGACGCCCACTTTCCTTCCACAATTTATTTTTGATATAAAATGTAAACATATAAAATTTGCTTCCTGTAGCTCAAAGAGAAACCCTTTTATAGAATTTCAAATTTCGGGGTTATATGGGAGGTGAGCGTGTTCGTGGTTGGATGACGCCCATTTTTGTAACACGTCTTTATTTTGATACGAAATGAATAAATATCTAATTATACTTTTGTAGCTTTGACAGGAGCCTATTTATATAGTTTTCAATTTTGGGGTTGTATGGGAGGTGGGTGTGTTCGTTGGTGGATGACTCCAATTTTCGAACACGCTTTAGTTTTGATATAAAATGAATACATTCTTAATTTTATTTATGTAGCTTCGACGCAAGCGTCTTTATATATTTTTAAATTTTAGGGTTGTATTGGAGGTGGGTGTGTTAGTGGGTGGAAGACGCCTATTTTTCTCAAACACCTCAGTTTTGACATAAATAACACAAATACCGAATTTAAGTTTTGTATTATTTTTATATTATATTTGCTTCTAAATGGAGTTTTCAACATTGGGGTTGTATGGGAGATAAGCGTGGTTGTAATCCGATTTAGCCCATTCTCGAACTTAATCTTAGTTTTTTAGAAAAAAACTTAAATATCGAATTTCAGCACAATAGCTTAAAAAAAACGGCTGTCATCGTGTCCACAGACAGACGACATGGCTAAATGAACTCAGATGGTGATTCTGAGCAAGAATATATATACTTATCTATACCTACCACGCCTCCTTATGGGCGTTACACACGTCGTGACAAAACTAATATACCCCTTACGCAGTACGCGTGGGGGTATAAAAATAAAATAGTATAACTGATCAGCAGTTCATTTAAATGTGTTGTAAAACAGGTTGCAAAAATTTACAAAAAAGGCACTGATTTATGAAATATAAAAAAGCAAAGAAAGTCGATATGACGAAGCCAAATGTATGAAAATGCACTCAAAATGTCTTCGTGGTACTTACGTACTTTTTATTATAAAATTGTACTGAAAAAGTAAAATTGTACTGAAAAATCTAACACTGGTATAGCTAGCTCTTTTCCATGCAAGTTTTATACCTGCGTTGGCCCAAATACATTTCCAATTTATAACATTAGCACGATGTTCCAAAATAACATAGTGACCCGTATATATATACACATAATGTTTGTACATACTTACACGTATATATCTGCGATATATTTGGAATTGGTTTGGTGTTTAAGACTTTAATCTCTTTTCCACATAGGTTCTTGGGTTAGATAGTGGCCGCAAACTTACTAATATTCATATAATTTATAGTTACTTTGGTCTTTGCACTTTCTTAATTTCAAAAACTTAATAAATTCGTGTTTTGTTATAAAATTTTTCAGTTCCACTGAAAAGCCAATTAATTTGCTTAGTGGAATGTGTTTTAGTACGTAGGTGCATTCTGTCTGTTCCGGTTGACGCGGTCAGATTTTTGAATGTGAGTCATGTATGCGCATAGTAGGGGCTATACGTATCCATGTAGATTGCACACTCCCTTGGCGATTCCCAAAAAAAAAGAAGTTTTTCTCGCTTTTTTCAAATATTGTCGCATGTAATGAAATGTATCTTGTATACTTTTAATTTGATTTTTATAATCAAGCCTATCAAACTAAGGCCAATAAAATTGTATTTGCATGAGCAGTTATGACTCTATTAAAAGAAATATTTCTAAAAAATTATATTTCACATAAAAATGCAAAAAAGATAAGGTGCCTTTAAAAATTCATAAAAGATCGAAAACTTCAAAAATTGGCCCATTTTACCTTTTGATCTTAAAAATGTATATAAAATAATGAAAAAAAAGTATCGCCGAAAAAAATTCGTGCAAAAATAAGGTCAGAAGATGCATTTATGTGTAGATACTACGATTAGACATTGTACTGGTATCTATTGTCTGTCCCATGTAGACTTGGGCCGACCCAGGGTATCCTCGACCACACATTTATTTTTATGAACAACATTTAAAAGCGCTGAATTCAATAAAAATTAAATATTTGTTAACCTTAACCCAAATAATATCACTTATTTATGAACCAAATTAACCCGTTTTAAGGTTTTCAGGTATTGCAAGCCGGACGGAAGTCTTTACGTTACCACGTAACCTTGTGGTCACTATACACAGCCTCATCGTCTACCCGCCGTGGTGGCGTTTGGCTAGTGTATGGTATTTGGCTAGCAACTTAGGCACCTATGGCTAATAAACAACAAAGAAGACATCTTTTTCATGAAAGAAGACAGCACCCAACCCTAAAGAGGGAAAAAAAACTTAAAATAATCAACACTAAAAACAACCTTGTAAAGCCACAAACACTGTGATAAAATAGCACTAAAAAAAGGTAACAAGAATAAAATTGTAATTGTAAAACCAACCCAAATCACTTATCTCTTAACTTTTTTCCGCCACCCGCGTTTGTCACACGAACTTTGTATTGTTCAAAACAAACTCGTCTTTCCCAATTTTGTTTTTATTGTGCAGAAATTAATATAAGGAAAGTAACGGTTTATATATAATCCAAAAACTAAACATTGTCCAAGCAAGTTCTGTGCAAAACTTAAAAAACTTTTATTACAACTTTGAAACTGTGAATGACACTTTATTTTGTATATGATTTCAACGAAACTTTGAGGATTGGATTTTGTCTGAAATAATGCTATGTTCAGACATCTTACACAGTTACAGTTTACCGACATATCTTTCGACGTTCTTTTTTTCAATCGCGATATTTTAAAAGTTTCTTTCAAATTTATTAATCATTTCGAAGATTTGCTTAATGGCTAAATCGCAATACTGCGTTAGGTCGGTCGTGCGTTGACAGCTCGAGTAGAGATCAACGTGTTCGTACGGTGCAAATCTAAATGCAACCTCAAGCGTTGGTCGTACTTTATATCGTAAAACAAGAAGAAGAGATAAAATACGACCAAAGTACGATCCAACGAGATAAGTAGAAAAATGTTCTACTCGGTCGTGCGTTTGACATTTCTTCATAGAGCAGAGTTGCATTTTCATTGAAAGCGCTTAAAATGTGGGTGTTTTATGGTTTCACTGGCAAAGATAGATTTTCGTGGGATTTCTTTTATTATCGCTGGAATTTATGTTTTATATAATGTTTTTTAATAACTCATGCTATTAAAGTAATCAAATTAAGATTTTGATAAAGTTAATCTATTTGTATTATTCGATATCTTAGAAATTTATATAGAAATTGCGAGATTTAGAATTGGAGAAAAAACAACTTTTGTGGGCATTTTTGTATAGCTGCTTTTATTGGCATCGCCAAAATTACAGACGCACAATCTGTCAGCGCAACATTGAGTTTTGTAAAGTAATAGGTCGTGCGTTCTGTCAGTTCATCTCGTAAAGTTTATGCAACGTCGATATAAAGTACGATCGGCGCACGACCGACCTAACGCAGTATTGCGATTTCAGCATAATTAAAAAATTTAAATTGAATTTTCCGTGGTCTCCTGAACTTGCTGATCATCAATTTTTGCTGGGACTCGTCAAGAAAGCGCTAAAATAATCCTTTTACTTATTTGCATATTTGCTTTTATTTATTGTTATCTGCTTTAATAATTATTTGCTTAACTTGTTTACATAAATTGTTTTTGCGTTAGCAACAACAATTTCTTGTTTTAACTCGTGTAGTGAGAGCGAAGTTTCTTTTTCATTTCTTGTCATTTTCTTTGTTTACTTTTGCTGATTCTTGCACCACAGCGCTTCTCAAACTGTTCAAACTGTTTGACGTTTAGTTTACCCTATCCTCAAACCATCATTGTAAATAGGGTTGCCATTGAGCTTTTTTCAATTTAATTATATAACATTAAATTTTTATTTTTTCTTTTAAATTTTTATTTATTATTAACTTTTATAGTTAAAAATGTTCTGCAATTCTCGTAACTTCACTGTTAAGGGTGAATCAGATAGGCTAGTCCATTGCTGGTTATGTGACGCATTCTTTCATATAAAGTGTGCAATGCTGACTGCGAGAATTTTTGATGCACATAATGAAGGTAAAGGACTTCGTTGGGCGTGCGAAAATTGCAGATCTACCGATGTGGATATTTTAAAGCTTATACGACAATCTCGTAAAGGCTTTTTAGAAGTTTCGAAGGATTTAGCGGCTGCTCAAGCCAGATTGGCTGATTTTGAAGATTTATTTAAGAAGTTTAAAATTATGGAGGAAGCTTCAGTATCTCCTAAACGAAAGCGGCCATATAAGAATCTTCGAAATACCGCAAAACCTTCTGCTATAGCCATACCTCCGTCTACTAACAACGACTTAATCTTGCTTTCACCAAATTTGAGCATAGAACATACCTTAGTTTTGGTATAAAATACATACATACCAAGTTAAATTTCTCTATGACAAACATAACCTTATTTATTGAGTTTTAAACTTTTTGGGTTGTATGGGAGGTGGGCGTGTCCGTGGGCGTATGATGTCCATTTTTCAAAACCGTCTTTGTTTTGTTATAAAAAACGTATGTGCCAAATTTAAGCTCTTTAGGTGAAACACAGGCTTATTTATTGCATTTTCAATTTTTGGGTTGTATGGGAGGTGGGCTTGTCCGTGAGCGGATGATCTCCATTTTTCGAAGACATCTTTGTGTTGGTATAAAACACATACACACCAAATTTTATTGTTGTAGGCTTTTTATGAGCTGAGTTATGCAGTTTTAAATTTTTGCATTGTATGGGAGGTACGCGTGTCCGTAGGCGGATTCCAAAAATATTCAATAGTGCAAATCCTTGGGTGCATGTGACCATGTGTACCAAGTTTCATCCAATTATCTCAACTCCTTCTTCTTATCCTGTGTATACGGACAACACACAGACGGACAGACGGACGGACGGACGGACGGACGGACATGAATAGCTCGACTCACGAGGTGACGCTGATTAAGAATATATACACTTTTCTATACCGGACTCGCTTCGTTCTATGCGTTACAAACGTTTGCACAAAGTTAATATACCCTGACCTTTCAGGTTTAGGGTATAAACAGTGACCAGCCTATATATAAGGAACTTGTTATTGTCCAGCCTATTAGGTCTATATTTGCCTCATGCTTTGCTCCTGATACATCTGAAGAAGATGTTTTACATCACATAAACTCAAAGTTGAAACTTGTTAATAAGAACATTTCGGTTCACAAATTCAAGTTTTCATATGAGCGGTTCTCTTCTTCTTTTAGAATTAATTTACCAGGTGATCTCTTTGGTAAAGTCATGGATCAACGTTTTTGGCCTGAAAATACCGTGGTTCATGAATTTATTCCTAGATCACCTCCTAAAATGTCTTTAGCTACTCTACCTTCCCACACCACTAACTCAAAAAACTAGATTGTTGCCATCAGTTCTTAGTCGTTTACCAGAATGTCCGAGGTTTAAATACCAAGTTGAAAGATTTGTTCATTTTAAGCCATAATCTTCACTTTGACATTATTGCTTTCAGTGAGACTTGGCTTAAACCTAATATTTTAAATACTGAAATTCTGTCTAACAATTTTAATATATACCGAAAAGATAAAAACGCTATTGCTGGTAATTTTTGCAATGGGGGTGGCGTTTTTATTGCCGTTAAGTCTTCACACTTCTCACAAGAAATAATAATATCTGAGTCTTTAGATATTGAATTTTGCTGTGTTCTTGTGAAGTTTGGTTCTTTGAGAATTTATATTACATGCTCGTATATTCCTCCTGCTTCTAATGTCGAGGTGTATGGGAAACATCTGTTGTCGATAAGTAAAATTTGCTCACAACTTCAGCCTCACGACCACATTTTAATAACTGGTGACTTCAACCTTCCTAACGTTTCTTGGAACCGATGTGCTGAAAATTCAGCAGTATTCCTGCTATCTTCAGAACATTCATCTGTTAACTCATTTTTAAATGAACTTTCGAGTCAAGGACTTTTTCAAATCAACTATCACTATAATAGGAATAACCGTTTGTTAGACCTTATTTATTTTGATGATAGCAATATTGTTTCAGTTAATAGATCTGATCCGCTTGTATATCCTGAGAATTCACACCATCCGACTATTGAAATCACACTGAATTTTCCTAAACAATCTAAATCAAATCGTTTGAATCCTCCCACAGAGTTCAACTTTAAAAGAACAAATTATGTAATTTTAAGAAATAGTTTGTCAATTATCAACTGGTCATCACAACTTAATATCAATACTACAAGAATATTGCCACAAACCCTTGATTCTGCTGTGTTTGCCTTTAACAATACTCTTAATAATTGCCTTTTAACTTCAGTTCCTCAGAGAAAAGCCTCTCTAATATCTGGTCCCACTTGGTATACCAAAGAACTGAAAAATCTGAGAAACTTAAAATCAAAATATTATAAAAAATATTTAAAATCTCATAATATTTGTGATTTTGCTTCTTATACCTCAACTAAATATAAGTACCGTCAATTATGTAGGCAAGCTTATAGCATATATTTAACAAAAGTCAAATTAAACATCAAGTCTGATGCAAAATCCTTTTGGAACTTCGTTAATACTAAACGTAAGATAAATTCATATCCATCTTTTATGAAATATAAAACATTTGAGTCGGATGTTGATATTACTATCTGTAACCTTTTTGCAGATTTTTTTAAGACTACCTATTCATCTGCTTCTTACGATAGTTTAAATTATTCTTTAAATCTGCAAACTGGCGATATTTGTTCTCCAATAATTGATATTAACACTGTTTCAACCTACTTGAAAAATCTTAAGACATCTTATAAAAGCGGTCCTGACAATATACCATCTTGTATATTGAAATATTGCTGTGAAGAACTTGTAGTTCCAATTACTATGCTTTTTACTGCATCGTTGCAATCTTGCTTTTTTCCAGTGGCATGGAAATCTTCTTTTATTATTCCGCTGCATAAATCTGGCAATAGATCTTTGATAGACAACTATCGGGGAATTGCAAAGCTCAACGCCCTTCCTAAGCTTTCTGAGGCTATTGTAACCTCACAACTATCACATAGCGTTAAATCTTTAATATCTCCTTTTCAACATGGATTCTTATCTGGAAAATCTACTGTTACTAATCTTCTAGAATTTACATCTAAAACTATTGAGAATTTTGGAAAAGGTCTACAAACAGATGTTATTTATACAGACTTTAGTACAGCCTTTGATGTTGTAAATCATAAGCTTTTAGTTATAAAACTGTCACTTCTTGGTTTTCCAACGCATTTAGTGCGGTGGATTGAATCATATTTATTAAATAGAACACAAAGCGTTATATTTAACCTCATAAAGTCAGATGAGTTTCTTGTTACTTCTGGGGTACCTCAAGGAAGTCATCTTGGTCCTTTATTGTTTTTACTTTATGTAAATGATCTTCCATCTGTAGTAAAGCATAGCAATGTCTTGCTATACGCTGATGATGTTAAACTTTTTCTGTCATACAAAGATGTGCAACACTCTTTATTGCTACAAACTGATCTTGACCATCTTTGTAACTGGTGCGAAATTAATTGCATGAAGCTCAACTTGGGGAAGTGCAAACAAATGACTTTTTCTCGAAGACAACCTTCTCGAACTAATTACAAAATAGGTGACTATACACTTGAGTTTTTGGAGGTTTTCGATGATCTCGGTGTAACTATGGACACCAAACTTCGCTTTCACATTCACATTAATAAAGCAATCAGCAGAGCTAATAGTACTCTAGGATTTATTAAACGATGGTCCAAAGAGTTTAATGATCCTTTTATAACTAAAACCTTATTCACATCGCTAGTAAGGCCCATTCTAGAATACGCGTCAATTGTTTGGTGCCCTCGTTATGGGTGTTACATTGATGATATAGAATCTGTTCAAAAGCAATTTCTTCTGTTCTGCTAACGTGATCTATATTTTAATTCAAACTTTAATTTACCTTCTTATGAATATCGATTACAGCTAATTAATCTGCCTTCTTTAAAAAATAGGAGAACTATGCTAAATGTTAGTTGGATTTTAAAACTCTTACATGGATATGTCGACAGTCCATATTTACTGAGTAAAATTTACTTTAATGTTCCTCTTCGACCTAGAAGATCTTTTGAGCTACTTTTTATGAACTTTTGTAGAACTAATTACTTACAAAATGAACCACTAAGAAGCGCTTGCGGTGATTTTAATTCCGTTTCAGATGTTATAACATTAAATGAATCCATGTACTCAATTAAACTTAAAATTTTAGATTATCTGCAGTATCGCCGCTGAGTCTGTACTAACACAATTTTCGCTTGGTGATGGATACAAAACTACATATAATCTGAATGGACTTGAACCTGTTTGGACCTCCTCACTTTATCTAATCGAACATGCTTGGTGAATGTCAACTCATCTTTCGGCCGTTCCATGCTGGTTGTATATTTTTTCTTCAACCATGCTAGAACGATTTGTATTGTATTTATTATAATATAACTGGCCAATGACACCTTGTACAGACCTTGTTTGTCTTGTTACCTCCCACCGTTCTATGCCGACACCAAGCTATTTTAAGTGTGGGTGGATATAACCTTGTTTGCCTTGTTACCACAATGTTCTTTGCTGTATAATATTCTTATAAAATCTTATAATTTATGTGTACATATTTTAACGTAATTTTTAAATTTAAATTGTATGTACAATTTCAATGGTATTTATATAAATATGTAAATTTTGTATAATGCTAAAAAGTCTAACAAGGCTTAGCAAATAAATAAATAATAATAATAATAATCTAGTAATCTTTCTAGTATTTGTACAAATACTAGATGTCTGTACAAGAATACTACAAAAATATCAGCAGAGCAATCTAGTTTTTTTGTAGTATAAATACTATGTACGGAACATTTTATTCTTGCTAATATTCTTATTAAACACAGCCAGATAAAATGAACATAGCTAAAATCTGCGAATGACATTTCAAAAGTCTATTGTGAATGCCAATCATAAAGATTACAGATGAAAAAAAAAACTCATTTACCAAAACAGCTGTTTAAATAACAAAAAAAATAGAATAGTAGATGTCTGAACGCAATCTAGTATTTCAAAATACTTTGATAGTATTCCCAAATTTAAATACTAGATGTCTGAACATAGCATAAAATATCGTCCTTCATTTTTTATTTTCAGATTTTTTTTAATGTGGTTATCTATTTATTAGATTTTTAAAGAGAAAATTGTACAAGCGAGGTTTGATAATCTTGTTGAAAATTAAGATTCGGGCTAAGTAATACTTCTAAGTATAGCTTCTTTTTTTTCTTGGTTTTTAAATCATGCAATGAAGGGTCAAGCTAATTTTACTGATCTTCTACTATATAGAAGTGTTGAGCACTGTTAAGCAGGTATAATAGTATTTATTCATCGTTACAAAAGGCATTTTAATCAAGTTTATTAGTGAGTTGCATTGCATACAAGTATGATTTTACCGTTACACTCTTTAACACACTCCAACACCCCTGCATTTAGTAAGCTTTTTGAGGCAGTGATTTCTTGAAAGAAATAATTGTTTTGGTGTTATACAATTTTACTAAACCAGTTTGTCGCAATCATGAAAAAACCGTTTTGATTTTTCATACATACAAACCAGTCCTTTAAATTGACAATCGGTGAAAACCACCAGAACACTGTCGGCAATTAATTATGATTTTGAATTGAAATCCTACAAATAAATACATAAATAAAAGAATAATCATTTGCATTATACTTGAAAGAAACAAACTGTGTCGTCAACAGAGTTGTGAAATTACTATGGAAAGTACTTTGGAAATTACTTTGGAAAGTAATTGTTTCGTATTTACCATGTTTTAAAATCCAATCTCTATGATATATGTAAGCAGCACTAAAAAAAAAAAAACAGACAGACCCACTTACATCTTTTCAATCGCAATGGTATACCCCTCAAATGAAAGATGAACTCTTCTATTTTAATGAAAAATCCAATTTTCATCCATTTTCTTGGAGCTGATTTCGAGTTATGAAGGATTAAAAAAAAGTCCTAATTTTTTGCGTGAAAAACGACGATTTTTATATAAAATCACATACAAATCACATACTATATTATGTATTGTATTCTATTTTATCAATTTAGCTATAATCCAGACATTTCTAGTATATATGAACGTTTTTATAGCGATTTAAAGTTGGAAAAATGCATAAAGTTTGAGATGGTTTTGAAGAAAAAATAGAAAAGTTTGCACACAGAATTATAAAGAAATATAAAATTTGAAGTTTAATCTATTAAATGAAATTTGTTTGAAGCAAATCGGTCCATTAGTTTCTTCACAATAGCCAATTTCGTGAAGCTCCAAAACTGCAATTCAAATTTTTCATTCAAATTCTGCTACATTCATCGCTGTTGGTTTCGCTTGGCATACAAAGCATTTGCTTTCTGCATTTGTATTTGTTAAAACTATTGCCACCACACCATCAATCAATGCATTTGATGATATGAAACTTAAAACCTTGTCACATAATTTGATTACTTCGAATTCCAAATTATTAATTTCTTATATAATCACTCTCCCGTAGAATTGTATTATTATCCCCTTTTGCAAAAATAAATTCGATTTGTCTACAAAAAAACGTCGATAAAGGAGTTTTATTCACCCACAATATATTTCCTGATTTAACAATTAATCTACAATAAAACGAAACAAAACATTCACATTTCCAACAAATTTGTAAAGAAACTCTTTAAAATTTTATAATTACTTAAGAGCAGTGGTCATCAACGAACGGCTCAAACAACAACAACGAGAGCTTTCCGAGTGCACAGCTTTACACTGAAACAAGAAGTTGTTAAAAGCTCTCGCACCATTTGGCTTAAGCATCGTGTGTTCGAATTTCATTATCATGTTGTATCTTTGTGTTTGTTGCTATTAAAATAGCACGTCAAACAATAGAAATAATAGATGTTTCTATTCCTAAGAAAAGAGAAAAAAGTTATGAATATAATGCACTAATTTTTTTAAAATATATAAAAGCCGCTTCATACTATTATGTAACCAAAATTTTGATTTTAACATTTCAAGATTTTAATAATGTGGAAAATAACGTTAAAAAACATAAGGAAATTGATGAAAGTAATTGTTTGTACACATTATTATATTAAAATTGCTTAGTTATAAAAAAATATTATATACAAAAAGTTTTATGAAAAAAGCATATCATACATTGTGACTCACAGTAAAAATTTTCTGCAAATAAAAATTGTAAGCACCATCTTTGCTGAAACATTGCAAAATATTTATAATATTAACAAACCAACGAGCGACAACCATGAACGCTCAAAGCATACTAACCAGGGAATGGAAAAAAAACCATAACGAACGGTTCCTTTTTGTTCGGTTTGAGAGAACGCAATCTTTATTCGGCTTTATTCGAATTCCACTCTTCTACTCAAACACAAGCACAATCATGGTTGAATAACAAGGTTGCCTCAAAACTGACTGTGCTCTCTTTCGCTTATCCGAAAGTGTCAAAATCAACTGGCTGTCGAAAAAAAGAACAACAACAACAACAGCTGAAGCAGTTCGCTTTGACATTTGCGGCAGTCGCGCTCTCCGTGTTGCGGCTACCTTATTCAGTGTACCCTGAGCACAATCACTACCACGCAGAAGAAAGAGAGTTGTTTGATCAAAAAACAATTGCTTGCTGGCTCATGCTACGATAGAAAATTATTTTGTGAATTTTTTTAGTTGATTTCGATGTTTAGGTTAAAGGAAAGTTAAAAAAAGAATTTCAGAAATTTTGGACAAGTGAACGTGGCAGCTTTAGTACACCTTTAACACATTTTGCACTTTATCTTAGATATAAAAAAAGCTAGAATAACGAAATCAAAGGAAAACAAATAACATGTGATTTCCAAAATAATATATTAAAATTTAGCGTTATTGGAGTAGTGGGAGTGGCAGCTGCAAAGTAACACATTTTGAGCTTTTCCTTGGAATTTAAATAAGCTTCAATATATTTGTACTTACACGTAATAACCTCCAGTCACACCTAAGGTATATTGGTGTCCTACTGGACCACCGCTTAAATTTTAGGGATCATCTTCACTACGCTGGTAGAAAGGTAGTGAACGCGAGCGCAGCCCTATCGAGACTTACGCCAAATGCCGGAGGTCCCAGACAACATCGGAGGAAATTACTGGCAATGGTTAACACGTCTATCGTAATGTACAAATCACCAGTTGGGCAGCAGCAACAGCCTACAACTCCTACATGAGAGCAGTTTACACAGCGGAAAGACTTACTTCCCTAAGAGTATGCAGAGCCTTCCGAACAGTATCTGACGACGCAGTCAACATTATTGCTGGAAGAATGCCTGTTGAGTTTGCCGTCAAACAAGCAGCAGCACTGCGGAAGGCAACGATCACCAGAGGAAAAAAAACGAGATACGCGAAAATGTTATAAGAGAGTGGCAGTAACGCTGGGAAGGGTCGACCAAGGGCAGATGGACCTACGAACTACGGCACGGTGAAGTTAACCACTACATGACGCAATGGCTCTCATTCAATGGCTGTTTCCGAACATATCTGTACAGATATAAACATGTAGAAAATCCATTGTGCATATACTGCAACAACAAAGCGAAGAATGCAAGACATGTAGTGACAGACTGCATGCGCTTCCAAGCAGAAATTACAGCGCTAGTACGCAATACACAAGATACCAGTTCACCGCAGATTATGCAATGTATGCTGACTTCAGCAGAAGCTTGGGGCACAGTCAGTCACATGATCACGTACATCGTGCAAAAAGTTCGAGCTGATGAGATGTCTAATATAATAGAAACATTAGAATGGGTTTCTGTACTAGAGTGCATTGCAATTCTACACGGAAAATAGAAGGAGCTTATTGATTTAGCGACAAACACTAACGACAGATGACTAGGGAGCGATAGAATAAAATAGAAGGAGCTTATTGATTTAGCGACAAACACTAACGACAGATGACTAGGGAGCGATAGATGCTCTGTCCGCCTGCCGAAGCAATACCGATAGGTGGTCCCGGTGGGATAAACAGTGGGATGATGCTTTTCGCCTACAAGAAAAAAAACATATACACATACACACACACACACACACACTTACATTATTACTTTTTATACTTACAACGCCGCTTTCCGTTTTTATTGGCATTCTAGGTCAACCTAAAGCAGCACTGAAATTCGCTACATAAGGTTCGGTTTTTTGATCATGATCAAAAAGCACAACAAAGCAAATAATGATTTTTGGTCAAACATCACAATCCCTCATAGTATAATAACCAAAGTAATAGCAGGGAGGAGAGCAGCTTACCGTGATTGTCAAAACGAAGTTCACAGCTCATACAAAATCTACGAACGAGTAGAAAGCTAAGAATAGGCAACATGTAAACAATGATCCGCTACCAATTCTCGCGTGTTTATGTTAAATAATTGTAGAAAATTGTGATTTGTCGTTTTGTATATTATTTGTATAGTTATTGTTAAAGTAATCTATACTATTATATAAAATTGAAGTGGAAATATTAAGTGGGCAATAGACTCCAAAACTACTGGACCGATTTTTATGAAAAAAATTTTATAATATCATATTTGTGCTACAGAATGCCATAAGCGGAGTTTATTTAAGAAAATTTAACAATAAATATATTTAGCATGATGCCAAACCAGCGTTTTTTGGAAAAAGTTTTTTTTTATGTTGAAGATGGTGAAGACATTAGTTGTAGAAATGTTTGTTCAAGGACTTGGCTGGTAATTTAGAAGCTATTTAAAGGTTACTGATAAAACTACATTTGAATATTTAAACTTACCACTTTTTATAAAAAATTAGAAAAGTTGAAAATTGACCGGAGTGAAGATAGCAACGCATGCATATTCGAATTCGAAAGTGTGGCTGAAAAATCCGTTTTTTCGAACTCAGCCACAGTTTTTAAATTCACCACAGCAAATTTCGAACACACTGCTTGTGGATGGCAATGTTTGCAATTATTTCTTTTAACTTGTGTATAATCGGTGCTGCTCATTATTTATGCTTAGGTTTTTATTCATTGCTTTATAGCACTTAAAATTGTCGAATAAAAAAATTTATAAAGTTCTCAATTCCTAACTCTCTCCTCCAGTCTATGTAGACATCTGTAAGTCAATGTGTTATTTAAAAACAAAAGTTTTAAAATTTTTCATGTTCAGTGAAACAGAAAATATAGTAAAAGCTGCGTTCAACTTTCGTTATCCAATTTTATTTGTAAACAAGAAATGTTGGCGTCTATATTTTTCCTTGATTTGACGAATTCAAGAAAATCAAGATTACTTTCACCAATTAATTTTAAACCAACTTTTTATTCAATAAAATATTTTTAAATATTTTAGTACACAAAAAAAATATTTCAAACACTCTTCTAACTCATCTTTTAATATATCAGCAACGATTTTGAACTTACCACGTTTAATCAAGAATTAAAATACTGAAAAATAAGCCAAACTCATTTCATAGCAGAATAGTTAAAAAATATTTTAAATAAATATATAGGTTTTTCACAACTTGAAATACACAGTTGTATCGTTGTATTTGAATTCAAGTCGTATTCACATTGTTTTTGTTTTCTATTTGAAAGAAAAACAAACGTTTTTTGAGCTCTTACGTTTGTTTTATCTTTCAAATAGAAAGCAAAAACAATTGAATAAAAATAGTCCAATTTTTGCTAGCGTCTTAATACCCTAAACCTGTAAAGTCAGGCGATATTAGCTACGTGCCAACGTTTATAACACTCTGAAATAAAGAAGAGTATACGGTAAAGAAAAGTATATTTATTCTTGATCAGCGTCATCTGTCCGCCTGCCTGTACGTCCGTCCGTCTGTCTGTGTTTTTTCCTTAAACACAGGATATGAATTAGTTGAGATAAAATCATGAAACTTGGTATACATGTTCATAAAAATCTGGAATAAAAAAATTTGGAATCCTACAAATACGCCTACCTCCCATGCAACTCAAAAGTTGAAATTTCTAAATATGCTTATGCCTAGTCACAAAAACATAGCCACAAGGGACTAGCCACACAATTCCAGCAACTAAGATCTAGCAACTTTAGCCTAGCCACAAAAACCTAGCCAGAAAAGCCTTTCCACAAAAGCTTAGCCACAGAAGACTAGCCACACAATTCCAGAATTTAAGACCAAAAAACGTATGCTTAGCCCCAAAAACCTAGCAATGCAAGCCTAGCCACAAAAGCCCAGCCACAAAAGCCTAGTCACAAAAGACTAGTCATACAATTCCAGCAACTATGTATACGGTTGAAAATTTGAGTTTAAATTGAAAACCCTTAAAACTCTTTTTGAATGTATGGCTCGTTTTAAACCTAAAAGTTTATTTTTAGAAAATTTTCAGTTTACGTTCGAAAAATTAATGAATTTAAATTGTTGGGCTTCAAACCCCTGGCGTGGTTTTGCTAACTAAGGCGCGGAACATATTTTTCTTACGCATTTAATTTGGGTGAACAGTGGATTTCTTCGCTTATCAACGCTTCAGTTTTTGGGCTCTACTTGTCCAGTATTGGGAGTCACGATCAAAAAAATCATTTTTCAAACATTTGCGCCTAAATTTGCCAAACCCCGCCAGGGTTGTTCTGCTGTCATGGGGTAGTACTTTCATCATTATATAGTGGTATATAAGAATTATTTTCTTTGTTTCACTGTGTTATTAATACTTAAGGTTTACTTTCGAAATCATAGCACATTGAAAACTGCACAATTTAGAACAAAAGGCTGATTCCACACTAATGAGGAACGGAACAATGAATTCTTAAATGCTTTCAATTGAAATAATTTTTGGTTCTTGCATTGAAATGGAATCTAAAGTTAATCCTGTTGCAAAATAATTTTTAGTTTTAATGCTTTTTTATGTTTTTTTAGACAATTTAAGTAAACAAACTCCGAGTTGAGAAAAACTTAAAATATTTTGCTTGGATTTAAAACATTGAAAACAGCCATCTCTTGATGCACATTCAAAAAAGTTAGGTTAGTACTGTTAAAAAAGATAACAATGTTATCTAAGAACAGCTTATAACAAGGATTGGTCACTGCGTTAACAAAGAAAAAATATTTAAACTGAGTGTTTTTTTAGTTCTGTGGTGACCGAACTTTTTAGTTTTTTAGTTGTGTGGTGACCGTGGCTTGCAGGTTAAGTGTGTGACTTAGCATGCTTGGAGCCCGGGTTCGATCCCCAGCCGCGGAGAAAAAGTTTTTTCAATAAAAAATTTTTCTGTCGGTCACCACCTCTCTGCAGAAAACATGAACTTTAGCCGTTCGGAGTCGGCATAAAACATGTAGGTCCAGTTCTCGGTCAATGGTGTGCAAACATTTAATAACACACACAACACAATTGATCATAAGAAGCTCGGTCAAAGTTCTTTAAGGGCTGAAATGGCCAATTTGTTTTTTTTTGTTTGTTTTTTTAGTTCACACACGTCCCAGAAATATGCTATAGTTTTCCTAAGAAGCAACATGGGATTATGATAAGAATGAAACTTTCCTAAAGTAAGGATATTGATGTTTTACATAAAATTGTTAACTTTTTGTATTCAATAAATTATTTTTATTCTTCATTTCCGTTACAAGAAGTTGGTCACAACCGGAACAGTTTTTAAAATTTTTTTCTAATAATGAAATTTTTGCAAGTATATGAATAAATTCTTTGATTAAAACTAGTTTTGTAAACTCATGTATAGCGAAATCATTCGTATAGGTATTAATTTGATCAAAAATTCATGCGAAAAATTTTTTGCAAAAAAATATTTTTTTTTTAAAAATATATTAAAAAATCGTGGTTATTTGTATAGGTTTTTGATAAAAAATTAATGCGAAAAAATTTTTTGCAAAAAAATGTTTTTTTTTTAAATACAATACATTAATTAAAAACATATTTTTTGATTTTGGTGTCAAAAATATGTGATGGTTATTTTATCCATTAAGTTCTTATAAATAATTCCCACATACTTCGCGTCCCATTTAAAAGTTTAAAAAAGAATGGTTATCGCAATTTTTTCAAAATATTTGTCACTGGTATTAAAAAAAAAATATATTAAATTTTACTATATGCAAGTCAAAAATGGTCTCATTGTGGCAGATGGACTGAATTTCAATGTTAAACTCAGAATTTTTAGTTTATAAACTTGTACTCGTCACATCCGGCCCAGGTGTTTAAGCGAATGTAACTATTAAACTTGTATAAATAATTGCATATTGTTTAGCATTTTGAAACCTTGGGGCATCTTCTAATATACCCTATAGTAAATTGCTTAAAGTTTAACCGGTTAATATCATATTCAGCACGATAAATAAGTCAAAACGTCGCAAACATCTATATGGAATGAGCCAAAAAAAAGCAATAGATTAGTCCGGAGATGTGGCAAAAAATAAAAATGTTGCTCAATGCAATTTTTACATTAAATAATTAATAATATAAAATAATAATATAAAAAAACAAAAAAAAACATTAAACAGTTTGGCTGAGAATCGAACCAAGGTCACTCGATCACATCAAATCAAATCGACCGCTTAATTCAATCAAATTTTCCGCTGAGCCACGGAAAAAAGTTTTTTGTTTCTACTAATTGTGTAGCATAATATTGACAAGCATATAAGCATAATATTTAGTTGAGTATTTGAACACTTTTGCTTATGGTCAAAATATTGTGTGCGGTGAATTTTTGGTTAAATGTTTTCGAACTTCGAAACGTGGCTGGGCGTGCATTGCTATCTTCACTACGGTTGAAAATTGACTTTATGCCCATATTTTGGTGAGACATTTTAACTGTCAATTCTGACTTTTTGATGTCAAAAATGCTGATATTTTAAAAAAATAAGAAAAGCGACATCTTCTGAAGCTGTTTCTTACTATATTTATTTGCTGACCAAAAAGAAGATTTCAACACCTTTCAACAACGTTTTTTTGTTAAAAATTATTTTTAAACAGAAGAGATATTTAAAAAAAAAATGTTTTAGGTAAGTGTTTTTTAAAAAAAATCTATGTATAACAAAAAAAATTTATAAGGTTTTCTCGTAAGTCATTACGCTATGATTTCGCACACTCTAAGTTTTGAAAATAATTCCTTGCTTTCACACGACTTTTTTAAGAGCTGCCGTCTTCAATTCGAATTTTCTAGCAAATCGAAGATATTTTGTGTAAATTTATTTGAAAGCCCCTTGAATTGTTGACACCTAGTATATGAAACATATCCTCATTTCTTTTTGTCATTACAAAAATACCCTTTCAGTTAATGTTATTAAAAAATGAAAAGACATCGTCAAGCAATCCAGTAGCGTAGCAAGCGGGGCAGGGGGGGAGGCGGTCCGCCCCGGGTGCACGCCAAAATGGGGTGCAAAATTTGGCAAAAGAACTTTTTACCACATAATTTTTGATTTTTTTAATAAAAAGAACACACCTCAATGACTTCGGTTTTATATTTAAATATCAAGAGGGTGCAAAAGTGAATGAAAATATTTTTTACGATCACCAGGGCTTCGTTTTTATTGAAACAAACTTTAAATTTTATTCAATATAAACGCTCACACTAAAACCCAAGTCAATTCCATATGTAATTTTTCATTGGTTAGGGGTGCAATTTCCAAACAAATTGTATTAAAATTTTTATAATATTAAGATGGAGTACAAAATTAAAAATGTAAAAACATTTTTTTATATTCCATTAAGTTTTATAAAAAATCACTTTTTTACATCTTATATTCAGGTTAAGAAGTGTTCAAACTTGCTAGCATAGTAGACATTTCTAAAACCATTAAGTTTCGAAAACCTGCATGATTTTCAGAGTATGATGAATGGAGGTGTCACTTGTTTTGTAAGCAATACATTTCTCCAGAACTTTTCAGAAAAACATGTTCATGTCATAAACGTCAAAAATAAAAATATCTATATATATAAAAAGAAGTGTACGTTTGGTTGAAATCGCATCACTTCAGAACGGCTGGATCGATTTGGATAATTTTTTTTTTAAATGTTCGTTTTAGTCCAAGTTAGGTTTTTAAGGAAAGAAAAATTGACCACGCCCACTTTTGCGCCCACTTTTTTTGATTTATCTAAAATCGGAAAACGGCTGGACCGATTTGGATAATTTTTTTTCAAATGTTCGAAGTAATCCAATTTAAGTTTTGTCGGAAAGAAAAATTGACCACGCCCACTTTTGCGCCCACTTTTTTCGATTTATCTAAAATCGGAAAACGGCTGGACCGATTTGGATAATTTTTTTTTCAAATGTTCGTAGTAATCCAATTTAAGTGTTTACTGAAAGAAAAATTGACCACACCCACTTTTGCGCCCACTGTTTTGATATATATATCTAAAATCGCAGAACGCCTGCGCTGATTTTTTTTTTAAATGTTTGTAATAGTCTACAAAAGTTTTTTACATAAAGAAAAATTGTCTACAATATCGATAATATCAATATTATCCTTTATCGATATTAAATTTCATTTTCACACTTGACAATTTTGAAGTTTTCAAGATGTCACATATCAGAAGACACTTGCTTATTTTTTATTCACACCACCCAATGTACCCAGTGTGCTTTCTTTTTCATTTGGATTCCGACGTAAACAGACATAAATTTTGCCGAAGCAAATTCTTTTGGATAATTTTATTACTTACAAGCAGCAATTGTTCTATTAGATGAATGTTCAATGAGCCACAAAAAATCACTGGAGACAACTGGAGACATCGTACAATGAAAGATTTAAGTGGCAATCAACAACTTTTCGGTGGTGCATTGATATTATTGTCTGGTGATTTTCGACAAACATTGCCCGTGATTGCACGATCCACACCAGCGGATGAAATTAATGCATGCTTGAAGTCTTCTTTTCTGTGGCGATATGTCCAAAAATTAACATTGCACATAAATATGCGTGTTCAGTTGCACAATGATCAATCTGCAATCTGCAGATCGTTTCTCGAAACAATTGTTAGAAATCGGCAATGGAAAAGTTCAAATCGATAATGCAAATGGTTTGATTACTTTGCCAGATAATTTCTGTACAATTCTCAAATCAAAAGAAGAACTGATTGAACGCGTTTTTCCAAATATTGTACAACATTACAGAGATCACAATTGGTTGAGAGAACGCGCAATTTTGGCACCAACAAATTTACATGTCAATGCAATTAATTTTCTGATCCAAGAAAAATTACCAGGTGCAGTGACATCATATAAATCTATTGATAGCGCAATGAATAACGATGATGCCATACATTATCCAATCGAATTTTTAAATTCATTAGAACCACCTTGTATGCCACCGCATTGTTTAAATTTAAAGGCCGGCTCATCAATCATTTTGCTAGGGAATTTAAACGCACCAAAACTGTGCAATGGCTCCAGATTGGCTGTAAAAAAATTGATGCCGAATTTGATTGAAGCAATAATATTGACTGGAAAAGCTCAAGGCGAAATTGTACTCATACCGCGTATTCCGCTGATACCAACAGATATGCCATTCGAATTCAAGCGTTTACAATTTCCGGTGCGTCTGTCATTTGTCATGTCCATCAATAAGGCGCAAGGACAAACGCTTCAAGTATGCGGATTAAATTTGGAACAGCCGTGTTTCTTGCACGGTCACTTATACGTTGCCTGTTCAAGAGTTGGCATTCCAAGCACTTTATTTATTTAAGCACCGGATGGAAAAACAAAAAAATATTGTTTATCAAAATGTATTGGATTGAGTTCGGTGATAAGAAATCATAAAGTTCGAAATACAACTATTTTTTAAGATTTCATAAAAAAAAAACACTTGGTTTCACTTTACTGTGTCTTATAAATTGCTAAAACAAATGTGTGAATTTTTCAGCATTGATACAAACTGAACTGATGCAACATTAACGTTATGTTAAAGTTTGAATCATTGGTAGTAAAAGCTTTCATATAATCTTTTTGTAACCGAAATAGTATAATTTCACAATTTTTCTTCAGTGTAACGAAGTACACCGGGTTTCGCTATATATTTATAATTTTCCAATATAGGTGTCGGGTGTAGCAACGCGCACCGGGAATTGCTAGTACTTTATGATTTTGTGATTACTAAGTTCTGAGACTATATATGTATCATGAAACAAACCTCATTTACAGCTTTTAACCTGCTAGAATATAATTTTGAATAGAAATACGTTTGGGTATACTGCCACATAAAACAACTAGTTTAAAAATCATTAATAAACTTTTTACTTGCTTAAAAAATTTATAAAAAATTAAATTGATTTAAATTCATTGCATTTTTTATACAAATTAAAAAAGTCGTTCTATGACAATTTATAGCGGTCTGACTTTTTATACCCCCACGCGTACTGCGTAAGGGGTATATTAATTTTGTCACGACGTGTGTAACACCCAAAAGGAGGCGTGGTAGGTATGGAAAAGTATATATATTCTTGATCAGCATCACCACCTGAGTTGATTTAGCCATGTCCGTCTGTCTGTCCGTCTGTCCGTCTGTCTGTCAACACGATTACAGCCGTAATTTTGAAGATATCGTAATGAAATTCGATATTTAATCTTTTTTTTAAAAAACTAAGGTCAAGTTCGAGAATGGGCTAAATCGGATGAAAACCACGCCTACCTCCCATACAACCCCAAAATTGATAACTCTGCAAAGAAGCTAATATTGAAGCTACAATACTGAAATTTGGTATATGTATATGCTATGTCAAAATTAAGATGTCATAGAAAATGGGCGTTATCCCCCCACTAACACGCCCACCTCCCATACAACCCCAAAATTGAAATATCTATAAAGAGGCTAATATTAAAGTTACAAGACGGAAACTCGGTATTTGTGTTTTCAATGTCAAAAATGAGGTGTGTTAGAAAAATGGGCGTCATCCACCCACTAACACGCCCACCTCCCATACAACCCCAAAATTGAACAATCTATAAAGAGGCTAATATTAAAGTTACAAGATGGAAACTCGGTATTTGTGTTTTCAATGTCAAAAACGAGGTGTGTTATAAAAATGGGTGTCATCCACCAATTAACACGCCCACCTCCCATACAACCCCAAAATTGAAAAATCTATAAATCTATAATTCTATGTCGAAACTGAGGTATGCTAGAAAAATGGGCGTCATACACAATCTAACACGCCCACCTCCCATACAACCCCAAAATTTAAAACTTTATAAAAATTCCAAAAAGCTCTCCAATTTAAGATTCTTCCAACCTTAAGAATCGGCCGTGGGGGTATTTTTACTTCGGCCAAGTCGAAGATATAGCTTACTAGTTTTATTTCATTTTGAATCTGAATCCTTTATTTTACTAAAATAATTATTATTTTGTTCAAATCAACCAACAAAAACTATCAAAAATACAGTTTTAAGATAAGATAAGATGTAAGAAGAAGATAAGAGTTCCTTAAAAATTATTCTAATTATAAAATTAAATTTTGTTCTCAATCACCGAATGTGAAGAATCAACAGATTTCTTGGAATTACCAGCTCTTTTTGATCCATTCATGACTCTTCACCTTGTCCAACCTCGGCAAGTTTGCCTTGGGAATTATGTAGATAATGAGAATGAAAAACAATTTCCGATATCAATTTGATATCACTGTAATATTGTGATACTGAGGTATTTATGGTGGTATTTATAGTGATATTTATAAAGCAGTCAAATGTAACAGATCTCAATCTTGTCTATAAAAGTCCAAGCGGAGATTAATACATCGATGGTTAAGCGCACTAAAGTGATAAGTGACCTTTTGACGAAAATAGGTTTACTGCATTTTTCAATCCATCAATATAATATCTACCTTGTGTAAATTTATTGCAAATGCACAGCCAGTGAATGCGTGTCAGTACACAGTTAAAATTAGTGTTTTGTATTGAGATGTATTGAAATTTAAAAACAAAATCGACGTTCCTGAACATTTGAATTTTTTCACTTATCAATTTAGTGAGCTTAACCATCGATATGTACACTGAGAAAAAACTCCTATAACTCCTTTCTTTTTTTATTTTTATATTATTATTTCTTTGAAAAAAACAAACAAAAATTTGAATTCAATGACAATTTTTGAATTGGTTTGACAAATATCGAACATATGATAAAATAAAAACTAATTAATTAAATATTAAAATATTTCAAATGCAAACTTCATCGAATGGAGTTAACATTTGGTATTCGGAAGGTCCCAGGGGTAGCTGGTTGTGAATCTGGTGCTAAAACTCGGAAAAATTAAAAATGGCATCGAAAAAATATGCTTTAAAACATATGTTTTGAATATTAAAATTTTTGTTTTAAATTTGGTTTTCACAGCAAAACCATTGTCTTAAAAACAAAAACTTTTGTTTTGAATTTAACTTTAAAACCAGCTCTGTTTAATTTAAATGAATTTGTTTCAAGCTCTATTTAATTATTCTATTAATTTTAATGTTTGGTTTTCACTTAGTCATTTTTTGTTTGACATGAAATTTAAAAGTTTAAAAAATCGCATAAATGACATTTTTTTCCAATTTTTGCTTTAAACATGTGAAGAGATCAGTTTTTCCTATTTTTTACCACTCTCAAACAGAAAAAAAAATTACAACGTATTGGCATTTTTTATGTGACTGACAACAATTAACCTTTGAAATTGACATTGTGAAAACCAGGCTTAACACATTTTTTCTCAGTGTACTATAAAGAAATTGATAAAAATTATGGAAAATGATTATAAATGAATTTTAATATTTTATATTGATGTTCATTTAAATTTTATGTAGAAAATGGGGGTTGATTTCGAAAAAATATTTATATTTATAGTTATTCAGGGTCACTAAGGAAAATTTGTCAACGTTTTGCTTCCAGGTCATATTTTTTTTTTCAATTATGCAAAATTTTTCGTAAATTTTTCAATGTTTTCTATATTAAACTAAGTTGAGTTTTTATATAAAAACTGATATTGTGTGGTTTACTGATAGTAAATTTTTCTCTCACAACTGATAAGCCCGGTAGACAAAAATATTGGAACAATTCAAATATTCATGACAAGCATAGTATTGTTTATTTTTTGAATCTCTTCTAAAATATGTCATTTTTGTAGAGGTTGTATTTTATAAAAAAAAATCTTCTAAAGGGGTGCACAATTTAGTTTCCGCCCCGGGTGCGACCGACCCTAGCTACGCCACTGAAGCAATTTACTTAAATATTTTTTTATTGTTGAATCTTGAGCCAAAATTAAAGCATCTTAATCTAACTAACGTAACTGGATTTAAACAGTTAAAAAACTGATGTACAAAACATTAACAAACAATTAATATTAAAAGTTTAAATTCCACATAAGATATTATTTGATCAAGTAAACATAAATATACACAGTGAGCATCGTCCTCATGTGCCTAAAACAACATTTTATCCATCTTTGATTATAATCAATTAATTTAGAATAATTATTCTATGCCTAATGTTGAGCAAAAAACATTTGCTTTTCTAGTTGTTTTTCATTTTTTTTTCCAAACCTTACATCATATTAAGGTTAATTTCTCAACAATGGTAAGGAAAAACTTAAAGCCACTCGGTGAATTTTTTAAAAATCCATCAATAAAAATTAATTCGTGCTTAATTTTTATAGGCATGGAGCGGCTAGGTTGGCATTTGATGCTGTAAAAGGGTCAAAACCAGACTATTTTTGTACTGAACTTTTTTGTAGCTCATTTTTCTGCAAAGCTATTGCAAATATCGTAAAGCCACTCGGTGAAAATTTAGATATCCATTAGCTTAACAAATGTTGCTTAGACGACTCTCTCTGATTCCTTCATATATCCATAGTATTTTAAATATAAAAGTACAATTTTCTTGCATTTTTTAAAACAACTGTTTTCAAAATTTGTATTTCAAATCCTGCTCTATAAAGTATTATTCCGTAAAGAATATATCCTTTTTAATAATACAAAATTCTAAAATATTTGCTTTTCAACCAGAAAAATGGATAAAAAAATTAAAAACACACCTCCAATAAAAGATTATTTCAAACATCTAGTTATCAGACACCCTGTATGCAAGGATATTTTGGAGTACTACGAAATGAAGCTAAATATATATTCTCTTTAATGAGTGTAGTCACACATTTGTATCTTAAAGTTAAAAAAAGTTTTTTTTTTGCATCATGCTAAATATATTTAATTAAGTTTTTTAAGAAATTACGGAATATTTCTAGTTTGGGGCCCACGCCCCTTTTTAATTTTTTTTTTTTTGGATTATATGTATTTGGCCCTCCTAAACACAATGGTGCAAGAAAAAAAGGCCGCTCTCTTATGGTTACGGAGATACAGTTCATCAAAGTTACGAAATTTCAGTTAAAATAAGTGTCGTTTTTGTATGGAAATATGCTATATGAATGCTTATTTGTGCAAGCAAACCTAAGTTTGAGGCAAAGCAAACTAGTACACCTATAAGGGGTGGTTTTGTGGTCGACCCCCCTCCCCCCACCCTCCCATTCACCCTACACACCCCCTTGGAGTTAAAAATGTTGTAAAAGGTACATAAAATGTTTATAAAAATTTTACGAAGTGTAATATGCAATTATGATTGATAAAAAAGTTGTTTTAAAGTAATTAGCGCCAATGGCGGCAACAAATTTTTGTAAAAAATCGCCAAATTTTTTACAAAAATTTTCCATAGTCTTCAATGATAATATAAGACGAAGGAAAAGTTATGTTTAATGAGTAATACGCGCCGCAGGCTAACGATTTTTCAGTTTTCCTATTCAGCAAGTGGTTGACATATAATAAATTCAAAAAGTTAAAAAATACCAGTAAAAATAAAAAAGACCAAAGAATAGTTATGTTTGAGCAATAAGCGCCGCAGGCGAAAAATTTTTATAAAAAATCGCGCGATTTTTTATAAAAATTTTTCAGTTTTCCTATTTAGCAAGTTATTCATATATAATACACTCAAAAAGTCAAAAAATACCAGTAAAAATAAAAAAGATGAACGAATAGTTGTGTTTGAGCAAAAAGCGCCGCAGGCGAAAAATTGTTATAAAAAATCGCGCGATTTTTTATAACAATTTTTCAGTTTTCCAATTTTTTATTTTTTAGGTAAGTTTTTACGATTAACTTGATTGTTTAATAGTGAATATTCGTTTAAAAACTATGGAGAAATCACAGATTTTTAAGAACGATTTTTCAAATTTTGATGAATTATATCTCCTAAACCAGAAGAGAGCGGCTGTTTTTTCTTGCACCATTGGATTTAGGAGGGCCAAATACATATAATCAAAAAAAAAAAATTAAAAAGGGGTGTGGGCCCCAAACTAGAATTATGCCGAAATTACAACCGATGCTAAGCATTGCTTGGTCGTTTGCTTTTCACGCGTTTGTGTTACGAGAGTTTCAACTACATGTTGCTATCAACCCTACTCTTTAAAGTTTATTGATCTCGCTCTCCACACTCATTCGAAGAGTAACCAAAAGCAGTTGGCGCTCTTTGACGTGATGGGAATACAAGTTAAATAAAGCTTTCTGTGCTGTTGTTGCTGTAGAATGATGAGCTGCAAACCAATGTGTGCATATTTGTTTCGCCGCATGCAATTTCTTTACACATATTTTGATTGTAGTTTTCCAATTTTTTAGTTTACACTTGAGAAAGAAAGATATTTAGTATTTCAAAATGTGGCATTCATAAGTGTGATAGCATATTTTGTGCAGATTAAAGATAAATTAAAAGTTTGAAAAATGAAGTGTTCGTATTTCCCTTAAACTACAAATAAATGCCTCGACGTAAGAGAAGTTTGACAAGGTCAACAGAAAATGCAAGAGCGATGCTCCGCGCTCGGTGAACAAGAGCAGGGACTCAAAGAGAAAATTGTTGGTAAATTATGCATGCAATTATTTGCTTACACGACTGCGATTGGAGTGAGGTAGTGGCGTAGCCACTAATTGGGACTAATGAGAAAACTAAATTGTGCACTAGACCGTACCTCAAAAAAAAGTGCGCCGTAAGCCAGCGAATATGACGCATTTGTGCAAGACAATTACGAAACAAATGTTTTTTTTTTTTTTTTGACCGAACGTAAGGGTCGAGCATTGACATATTTCTTCATATCTCTGGTCCTTACTGTCGGATTTTAAAGTTTGGTATATCAATGTTTTTGTCTCAAGAAGATCAACATGACTTTTATAAAAGTCATTAACCTCAGGTGTACCGTTCTAGTACTTACGCTCCAGATCTCAGTTCCTACCATCCTAATGTACCATCCTTATATCAAAAAAATAAAGCTCTTAAAATATCATCAATCTTTTGCTCAGGAAAAGTGAAGAACTATTTTCAAAAAATTTTTAAAAATTTTTTTGCCGAACGTAGGGCTCCCTTTTTTCATTTTCATCATATCTTCGGTATTAAAAGTCTGATCATATTGAATGACATATCGATGTTTTTGTTTAAAAGAGACCAATTTTTTTTTTCCAAAATAAAAAAAAATATTCCTACAAGTCCTTGGAAGGTCTCAAATTGATTTTGAGAGAACTTTAAAGCTCGTAAAAGAATAAAAAAGAATGCCAATGCTAAAAAAGGTATCAACACTATTTTTGTTGTGATTTTCTAAATGTACAATGTATTATTATGTTCACAGCCATATTGAAAACAGCAATTTCAAACACTGGCTATTGCAATTCGTTTTTCCCCGTGAAAAAACAGTTGAAAATTGCGTCCGTCTAATATTAATTTCAAACGAGAGTTTTATAGAGTTTTGATCATTTTCAATAAAAATGTCTTTTATTGCGAGTGACTTAAATAATACCAAATTACCAACGGACTATGATGTTACAAATTTTGTATTGTATCTGCGGCATAACAGTGATAAAAGTCGAAAGTTGGACTTTTTTAAACAAGAAGCTGTTAGAAATGTGATCGTTTTGTGGCAACGCGCCAGCATACCAATTATAACCCTAAAGGCGGTTCAGGAACGGGTTGATGTACTTGTGCATACCTATTATACTATTTCTAAAAATCGATTGAGATATAACCTGAATGTTTGGAATAAATTGTTTAAAATTTCGTTTAAAAAATTTCGTACTTGTTTTAAAAATCCATCAAATTTTGACGTGATTCAAGTTGGCTGTATTTCTGACGGCTCTAGAGTTTTGATAAAATGTGACCCATGCGTTGTTCATCGGTGACCGCCAAAGCAGATTCATTTACTACATGAACAAAGCACTCAGTGTTCTGAGAATGGCATGGATAATCTGTGAAGTTATATAGGTTTATTATAAAAAATAATCAAATTAACTCATTTTCATTGGGCGAACCTGGTAAATTGATTATTTCGTTTGAATATTGCAATGCTTCTGGCTGGACTTGCGTGAAGAACTGCAAAAATGGCGGCTCCGTCAATTCAAATTTAGTCCAATTTATTACATTGGTGTATGAGTCGCTCTCGAAGTTAATGAAGTTATCTTCTTGAGGACTATACATTTGGCAAATGCATCCCGTTGTTTCCTTGCGGGCTGCTAAAATCTTCTCATAGCCGTCTGAACGCAATTGAAGATCTGGGTCTGTAATCATCGTTAACAAAATATTCTCCGGGTGCTAGAAGTACGCATTGTTTTTTATAAAAGGACGAAGTGCCAGTTGAATATCTTATGGCTTCTTGTTTAAAAATATCCAACTTTCGACTTTTATCACTGTTATGCCGCAGATACAATAAAAAATTTGTAACATCATAGTCCGTTCGTAATTTGGTATTATTTAAGTCACTCGCAATAAAAGACATTTTTTTTTAATGTTTTTTGGTCGATTTTTATTGAAAATGATCAAAACTCTATAAAACTTTCGTTTGAAATTAATATTAGACGGACGCAATTTTCACCTGTTTTTTCATGGGGAAAAACGAATTGCAATAGCCAGTGTTTGAAATTGCTATTTTCAATATGGCTGTGAAAATAATAATACATTGTATATTTAGAAAATCACAACAAAAATAGTGTTGATACCTTTTTTAGCATTGGCATTCTTTTTATTCTTTTACGAGCTTTAAAGACCTCAAAATCAATTTGAGACCTTCCAAGGACTTGTAGGAGTATTTTTTTTTTATTTTGGAAAAAAAAATTTGTCTCTTTTAAACAAAAACATTGATATGTCATTCAATATGATCAGACTTTAAATAACGAAGATATGATGAAAATGAAAAAAGGGAGCCCTACGTTCGGCAAAAAAATTTTTAAAAATTTTTTTAAAATAGTTCTGCTAGAAATGTCGATATACTTCCTGAGAAAAAGATTGATGATATTTTAAGAGTTTTATTTTTTTGATATAAGGATGGTACATTAGGATGGTAGGAACTGAGATCTGGAGGGTAAGTACTAGAACGATGCATCTGAGATCAATGACCTCTAAAGAGGTCATATTGGTCTCCTTGAGACAAAACCATTGATATACCAAAATGTAAAATCCGACTGTAAGCAACAGAGATATGAAAAAATGTGTCAATGCGCGACCAAAAACAAAATATATTTTTTTCGTAATTGTCTTGCACAAATGCGTCATATTCGCTGGTTTACGCCGCACTTTTTTTTTCATAGGAGGTGGTACGGTCTATTGTGCTCCCTTTAAGAAGGTTATACTAAACCTCATAAAAGCAATGCTTAAAAAGTACTACGAAATTAATATAATTTTTTTAAGTAATAGTTTACTGTTATGATTATTTTGTTAAAGTGCAAATGAGTAAACATATATATTTTAATTAATTGTATTATTTATAAAAGTCGGTAAATTTTTAAACTATACAAAATTAAAAATTAATTTAATCGATATTAATATATTTGATATCATTTGAAATATAATTTGGTAACTTTTACTAAACTGAAAAATTTTCCACAATCAAGGAATTTTTCAAAAATATTTTGTTTACGCAAAATTTTGACTTGCAATAGTGAGTAAATCCCCAAAGATCTATTTTGAATAATTTTGCATAATTGAGGAAAGAATAGGACCGGGAAGTAAAACCTTAACAAATTTTCCATCATTGACGCTGAATAACTATCAATTTAAATATTTTTTCGAAATCAATCCACGTCTTCTATATAAAAGTTAAGTGAAAATTAGAACAAAATATTAATTTTAATTTATAAACATTTTTCCTAATTTTTATAAATTTTTTTAAAGTACTCTTTATACATTTCAGCTTCGACTTTAATAGACAAGACTGAGGTCTGTTACATTTGACTGCCTTATTCTCGACCATAAATATCACAGTATCACAATATCACACTGATACAAAATTGATATCGGAAATTTGTTTCATAGTCATAGACATTATTCCCAAAGTAAACTTTCCCTGGGAGAACAAGGTCAAGAGTCATGAAAATTAGAATAATTTTTAGAATAGTTTTTTTTTAAAAACTGTATTTTTGACAGTTTTTGGTGGTTGATTTGAACAGATTAATAATTATGTATTTTAATAAAGTAAAGGAGTTAGGAAACCATCTTAGAGTTTTAAATAGACATTTTCAAAATAAAATAAAAAACACCAGAACGCCATGAAACTGTTATAAAACGCCATTTATTTAATTAAAATAAAAAATTTAATGAATTTTAATCAATTAATTTTTTTTTTAGAAATTTTGAAGCAAGTAATAAATTGAGCTTTTAAATTGTTTTATGTAACGGGATACCCAAAAAAATATTACTATTAAAAATTATGTTCTAGCAGGTTAAGAGCTGCAAATAAGAATTGTTTGTCGATGTATAGTCTCAGAACTTAGTAATCACAAAATTATAAAGTATATTTTTATTCCTGACATTTATGACATGAGCACGTTTTTCTTAAAAGCTCTGGAGAAATGTATTGCTGGAGAACATCCCAGCAAAATCTTCGCTTACATATAATCGAAAAAGTAATCCAGAAAATTTCATTCATCGCTTACCCTCTCGCTTGCAGAACCAATTATTTTTATATAGCCATGTCATTAGAGGTAATCGAAAGCGCTGTCACTTGAAAAGATTAAGCGCTTAAAACGGTTGGTTTATTACTGATATCACGAATTTAATACTTGAATAACAACTTTCAAGTTGATGTGAATGCATTGCCGTGAATTTATTACGGATTAAATTTAAGTTATTGCATTAGCATTTATGTAATGCATTTTAGAATCGATTAAAAAACAAGACCTAACGAAAAATGTTGCTGGGATATTGGATGAAATGTCTAATATAACAGCATGTTTGAGCACTTTTTAAGATGAATATTTGAAGTAGAAAAGCTTTTTTAAAAAACTTTATGGAATATAAAGTAAGGAATATATATGTAGGAATATACTTTAATTCATCACTTTAATGATAAATAAAAGACAAATGAAAACTAAAACCATTAAAAAATGATCTTCGACTTGCCCGAAGTCAAAGTACTCAGGTTGAAGTTTATTCGAATTTATTTAGGTTATTTTAATTTGATGACGTCACTTTGCAAAGGGGATAGGCGTTTTTTTCCAATTTTTCATATTTCAAACTCAGAATGCGTTTTATTTATCAAGAAAACAAGACTAAAGTATGAACATTCAATTCAACACATTAATTTTTGAGTAAATTATGAAGGTTTTGTTATTTTGGTGACGTCACTTTCTATGGAAGTATTCACAAAATTTTGTTGAATTTCAACTTCAGGGTATCTGTTTCAAATTTAAGCGTTAGCGAACACCGATTTAACGTACTTCCAATATAACGAACCCTTATTTAATGTTCATTGTTGACTCTATATTGCGAACATTTGAAATTGTAGGTATTCTATTTAACAAACATTTGCTTCTCTGAGCGTGCTTCGTTTGTTTTTGAATTTGTAACAACATTAATATGTATTTACTTATCTAATTCTCATAAAGTCCCCTCGGGTTTATATACATATTGTAGGGTTTCCTTTTTAAAAAACATAATAGGAATGTATAGACATAATCTTTGATTTTTCATTTGGAGTGTGAACAGATTTTAACCAGCAGCTTTCTAAACATTTAATAATTATAACTAGTGCTCGAAAAAACATGCATTTGCATATTGCATGCATTTTTGCATATTTCGCGGTTTTTCGGAGTTGCATGCATTTTTTAGTAATTTGAGCATTTTTTGACAATTTCTCTTCAGTTTCAACGTTTAATTGCTTAATATTATTTTTCAAACAAAGAAGGACTTTTTTGAGAAAAGTAAAGAACATTTTGTAGGCTATGAAGCTATTATAGCTTCAAAAAAAAAAACAAATTGGCCATTTCAGCCCTTGAAAGGACTTTGACCGAGCTTCTTATGATCAATTGTGTTGTGTGTGTTATTAAATGTTTGCACACAATTGACCGAGAACTGGACCTACATGTTTTATGACGACTCCGAACGGCTCATGTTCTCAAGAAGCTTTACATGGCATTATTTACTCTCTGAGGTTTGCCATTGTCTGCAGAGAGGTGGTGACCGATCAGAAAAATTTTTTATTGAAAAAAACTTTTCGCCGCGGCTGGGGATCGAACCCGAGCTCCAAGCATGCTAAGCCACACACTTAACCTGCATGCCACGGTTACCACGCAGTTTTTATTTTACTTAAATCGAAAGTTGTTTTGTTTGTGCCTTTGTTTTGTTTTTGCTGCATAAAGTGTACATTAGAGCGTATCACCAAAATTAACCTATTTTGACCCCGCCTCAATCGTTAGATATTTGAAAGAAATTTTCGAAAAAAATATTTTTTTTTTTAAAGTGGTCCCGATGGTGCTATTTTGGTTTTTTCGTTATATCTTCGGTGTTTCTTGTTCGATCCGGACGATTTTATATCTGTGTATTTGTTGGTGATATCCAAATATTTTCTGATGTTTTTTTTACCTCAAATTCTTTTTTTTCGACAGATTACACAATCGATCTTCGTTTCTACCATATTATCCTGCTCCAAAAAGTTCAACAAAATAAAGCTTTGAAAAACATGATTATAACCATTGGAAGAAGTGAAATCGAAAAAATAGATTTAGGACATCAAGTTCAAAAATTCAACTTTATTGTGGTGCATAATTAAGACAAAAAATTTAAGGATATTTGTTTCAAGTTGACAAATTAATTAGCTTTGTTATATGATAAAAAACTCGAAAATAGTATTACCGATTTAATGAACTTTTCGATTCACCGAACGACCCTGGACATTATATCTTTCGTTAAACTGGAGCAACACTATATGACAAATCCCACGTCATGAAAATTATTTTATTATGGACTTTAAAGAAATTTACAGTAAATAGACGGCTGTAATCGTGTGGACAGATGAATGCACAGACAGAGAGACGGACATGGCTTAATCGACTCATGGTCGTGAAAAAATTTCGTGATAAAATTAATGTTCCCGCTACGCTTTGCGCGTGGAGTATAATAACTGTTTAATAAAAAAAGAAACAGTTTCGAAAGTATCGTAAGTGTAGACGCAGAATTCCGTTTAAGTTGTAACATCTTCTACTTTGTCTCTTGGGTCCGATTGTTTTGTTCATTTTGCACATATTTTTATTGATCTTCCAAAAATTAACAAATAAATTAATAACACTCAATTATGGACTACTTATCGAGGCCAAAACAAAGAAGAAGTTAAAAAGTAAGTATGATTAAATGAGCAAGCAAAAAGAAACAAGCAAAATTTCAAATTTGTTCGATCATTTCGTTTGATAGGTTGAGTTCATTGACTTAGTTGAAAAGAAGGCGAAGCAAATGCATTTTCCATTGGTGCCACTTTCGTCTCTGCCCGATATATATTAAGTTTGCGAGCTACAGTCAGTTAAACTACTAATTTCAAATTAAAATTAAGATCCCGATTTTTAAAAATTGAATGGTAACTATATTTCACGCTGAGCACATGCCTTTTCAATTAGTGCCACTCTCGTCAATGTCCGATATTTAGTTTGCGAGCTACCTTTTCCTCTCCGTTCGATGTATAGTTTGCGAACTACACTGTATAAAAATTAAACACATAAAAACAGAAATTAAAATTTTACGCCATCTATTGGGTAAAAGCATAAAACGAAATATGATCCAACTCGTTTTTTTTCATAAGAGTTAAATCTAGCCGGATCACAGACCCATTTCGTAAAATTTAACATTTCGAGTTCATTGACTGAGTTGAAAAGAGATTCATGACCTCTGGTTTCAAAATAGAGCACTTAGTAAACTAAAACAGAAGTGCATAAATACACCCAATGCGAACCAATGCTTACAATGCTACCAAAACGAACTAGAACTTAAAATTTCACGTAAGCACGTGTTCACGTGTTTTTAAAAAAAAAAAGCAAAAACACAAAACTCAACTACACGTGTCTTTTATTCACGAATTACACGTGAAGTTCGTATTCACGTGAAAGTGCCAATGACCCACTTGTGACCTCAGATAATCCCACTGCATCCGATTGGCCATAGAATCATCCATTTTGGTCCAAAAGTTCCATGGAAACCATAAATGTGTCAATGACTCACCTGTGACCTCAGATAATCCCACTGCATCCGATTGGCCATAGAACCATCCAGTTTGGTCCAAATGTTCCATGGAACCCATTATAGTACCTACCAATGACCCGCCTGTGACCTCAGATAATCCCACTACATCCGATTGGTCATAGAATCATCCATTTTGGTCCAAATGTTCCATGGAACCCACACATGTTCCAATGACCCACCTGTGACCTCAGATAATCCTACTGCATCCGATTGGCCATAGAATCATCCATTTTGGTCCAAATCTTCCATGGAACCCATTAAAGAGCCAATGACCCACCTGTGACCTCAGATAATCCCACTGCATCCGATTGGTCATAGAATCATCCATTTTGGTGCAAATGTTCCATGGAACCCACACATGTTCCAATGACCCACCTGTGACCTCAGATAATCCTACTGCATCCGATTGGCCATAGAATCATCCATTTTGGTCCAAATGTTCCATGGAACCCATTAAAGAGCCAATGACCCACCTGTGACCTCAGATAATCCCACTGCATCCGATTGGTCATAGAATCATCCATTTTGGTCCAAATGTTCCATGGAAACCATCAAAGTACCAATGACCCGCCTGTGACCTCAGATAATCCCACTGCATCCGATTGGCCATAGAATCATCCATTTTGGTCCAAATGATCCATGGAACCCATCAAAGTACCAATGACCCGCCTGTGACCTCAGATAATCCCACTGCATCCGATTGGCCATAGAATCATCCATTTTGGTCCAAATGTTGCATGGAACCCATTAAAGAGCCAATGACCCACCTGTGACCTCAGATAATCCCACTGCATCCGATTGGTCATAGAATCATCCATTTTGGTCCAAATGTTCCATGGAAACCATCAAAGTACCAATGACCCGCCTGTGACCTCAGATAATCCTACTGCATCCGATTGGCCATAGAATCATCCATTTTGGTCCAAATGTTCCATGGAACCCATAAATGTGCCAAAGACCCACCTGTGACCTGTTGTATCCCACAACATTGCATGTACACTTTGTACACCCGACCTCACACCAATTCCAAAGAACCAACTCAATAAATATTATAACCAGATGTCGATATCAAAAATGCAGCGATCTGCATTTCGACACAAATAATAAACAAAAATATAATATTACGAACGACAACAACCCAATTTGAGTACAGCGACTTAAATTGCCGGCGTTCAAGAAAAGAATAAAAACTTTTTAACAAAAAAAAAAACCTACTTCAAAATCACTAGAAAGTAAAAAATAATTTTAAATTACTTTTACTATTTATTTCTTGGTCAAATTTGTATTTTTATAATAAATATATTTATTTTTTTATGATAATAAAAGCTTCTAGTCAGCGCTAATCATTGATGTAAAATCATGATTTTTTCGCCATCCCTACTCTATTTAAAACTTTTTTATTTGTAAATATCCTGCTTGGGTGACGCTGTATTAATTTGTAATCTTAATTTTTCTTAAATCTTAATTAAAATGCTATATGTGTGTTGCAGCTGCATAAAAATCTGATTATATTAGCGCCGACTTCGAAGCTCTTATTATCATAAAAAAATAAATATATTTATTATAAAAATACAAATTTGACCAAGAAATAAATAGTAAAAGTAATTTAAAATTATTTTTTACTTTCTAGTGATTTTGAAGTAGGTTTTTTTTTTTGTTAAAAAGTTTTTATTTCTTTCTTTTTAGAGAAAATGATATATATTAAAAAAGTGTATAAATTAATTAAACACCAATTATTTATGCTCATAATATGGAAAACGCTTTTCTGTCGTTTCTTATTCTGGTCTTTGTCAGTATGTTTATCAGTACCTTCTCTTGTATTTTTATCACTACCCCATTGTCAATATTGACTGAAATAAAGTGTGTTTATAATATTGACACGCCTCTTTGTCGAGAATATCACACTCTTTGTCATAGTGTTTTCAATAGTTCTACCCATTCTAACAATGAATTTTACCACCCTTAAGTCAATATGATACAGTTTTTTACACACTGCCACACCCCTTAGTCGAATAACGCCAAATTCTTCGGTAGTAATTTGTAATAATTGTGCCTACGTCTGTATTTTTTCAGTTAGTAGTGTCAGAATTCGATTTAGTGTTTTCTAATATTGCCACACCCCTTTGTCGAATGACGCCCACTTTATTCACAATAACTTGTTATAAGTGTGCCTACCTCTATACTAAATATCAGTACTCTATTATCAATATTATTCGCGATACAGTGTATTTTATATATTGCCACACCCCTTTATCAAACAAGGTCCACTGTATTGAAATTAATTGTTTTATAACTGTGCCTACCCCTGTAGTTAACTTTAGTGTCAATATTATTCGAGATACACAGTTTTTCTAATATTGCCACACCTCTTTGTCGACTAACGCCCACTTAATTGACTGTTATTTTTTACCTACCCTTGCATTTTTTCTGTGAATTTATTAACTCTAGTACTCTAGTTTCAATATTTACTGAAATACAGTGTTTTTCTTACAGTGACACGCCCCTTTATCGAATACCGCCCACATTACTGACAGTAATTTGTTATATTTGTACCTACCTTTGTACTAAATTTTAGTATCGTAGTGTCAATAGTAATCGAGATACAGTGTTTTTTTTTAATATTGCCACTCCCCTTCTTGATTGACGCCCATTTTTTTTTTTACAAAAATTTGTAGTAATTTTTCCTACCTTTGTAATAAATTTCTGTACCCTAGTATCAATAGTATTCGAGACACAGTAATTCTCTTATATTGCCACACCCCTTTGTCAAATTACGCCCACTTTTGTTGTAGTAATTTCCAATAATTGTACCTACCTCTGTACTTAATTTCAGTACTCTAGTGTCAATTTTCTTCGAGATACAGGGTTTTTACAATATTGCCACACCCTTTTTTAGAATTACGCCCACTTAAGTGATCGTCATTTTTAATACTTGTGCTTGCCCTTGTAATTTTATTGTGAATTTTATTACCGTAGTGTCAATATTTACTGAGATACAGTGTTTTTCTTATAGAGACACGCCCCTTTTCCGAATACCGCCCCCTTTCATAAACGGGCACCTCCGCGTTGATAATCTCTATATGTTGACAAAAAATTACGGCAATCGGGCAAGTACTTTAGGAGTTATCGATGTACATACATTCACAAAAAAAAAAAAAAAAAAAAAAAAAAAAAAAAAAAAAAAAAAAAAAAAAAACAGAGAAACCAACCAACTTGAGAACCTCCTCCTTTTTGAAGTCGGTTAAAAACATACTGACCTAATTTAAGCGCATATGCTTAAATTACCAAAATAAACAAAACCAATGCTTTGTTTTTATTGTCAAGTGGTTCCGACTTAAACGTCGGCGACAACAAAAACAAAGCAAGTGACTGTTTGGGTGCATCGGCATTGGCTTGCATGGTCAGCAAAGGCCGTTCATTTACCTACCCTAGTTACTGCGCTGCTTGTAAGGTGCATTGCCTGCAACTGCGTAACATGCAAAGTGTATGTGATCATAAAGGGTGATTTTTTTGAGGTTATGATTTTCATGCATTAGTATTTGACAGATCACGTGGGATTTCAGACATGGTGTCAAAGAGAAAGATGCTCAGTATGCTTTGACATTTCATCATGAATAGACTTACTAACGAGCAACGCTTGCAAATCATTGAATTTTATTACCAAAATCAGTGTTCGGTTCGAAATGTGTTTCGCGCTTTACGTCCGATTTATGGTCTACATAATCGACCAAGTGAGCAAACAATTAATGCGATTGTGACCAAGTTTCGCACTCAGTTTACTTTATTGGACATTAAACCAACCACACGAATGCGTACAGTGCGTACAGAAGAGAATATTGCGTCTGTTTCTGAGAGTGTTGCTGAAGACCGTGAAATGTCGATTCGTCGCCGTTTGCAGCAATTGGGTTTGTGTTATTCGACCACATGGAAGGTTTTACGCAAAGATCTTGGTGTAAAACCGTATAAAATACAGCTCGTGCAAGAACTGAAGCCGAACGATCTGCCACAACGTCGAATTTTCAGTGAATGGGCCCTAGAAAAGTTGGCAGAAAATCCGCTTTTTTATCGACAAATTTTGTTCAGCAATGAGGCTCATTTCTGGTTGAATGGCTACGTAAATAAGCAAAATTGCCGCATTTGGAGTGAAGAGCAACCAGAAGCCGTTCAAGAACTGGCCATGCATCCCGAAAAATGCACTGTTTGGTGTGGTTTGTACGCTGGTGGAATCATTGGACCGTATTTTTTCAAAGATGCTTTTCAGCCAGGTTTGGTCTCCCATCTACAACACCCATTCAATGCGAATCGAAGCCGTTCAACGCAGATTCATTCGTTTCGCTCTTCGTGGTCTTCCCGGCTCTGACAGTTTCAACTTACCTCCTTATGCCAACCGTCTGAAGTTGATTAACATGCAAACACTTGCAAAGCGAAGGGAAGTTGCCGATGTTCTCTTCATTTATCAACTAGTATGCGGTACCATTAACTGCCCAGAACTACTCCAATCAATATCCTTTAATACCAACCCACGCAACCTTAGGTCTATACCTCTCTTCCACCTTAACTTTCACCGCACCGACTATGGATGCAGTGAACCTATAACCAGAATGCTTCGGGTAACCAATAGATTGATCAGTGAATTCGATTTTGAGCAGACCACTACTCCGAAATATCCTTCTTAACTCCAACGACACTTCCTCCCCCTCTCTAATGTATTTTTCTTATTAAGATATGGTACCATTGTAAATTAAGATACTCCCTGTTAATTATAAAATTTAGTTCTTAAGTATTCAAACTGCTTGTATTAAGCTTATATATAAATAAATAAACAAGATGGCACTACATGCCACACAGCTCGCGATTCTATGGCCATTTTGAGGGAAAACTTCGGAGAACAATTAATCTCAAGAAATGGACCGGTAAGTTGGCCACCAAGATCATGCGATTTGACGCCTTTAGACTATTTTTTGTGGGGCTACGTCAAGTCTAAAGTCTACAGAAATAAGCCAGCAACTATTCCAGCTTTGGAAGACAACATTTCCGAAGAAATTCGGGCTATTCCGGCCGAAATGCTCGAAAAAGTTGCCCAAAATTGGACTTTCCGAATGGACCACCTAAGACGCAGCCGCGGTCAACATTTAAATGAAATTATCTTCAAAAAGTAAATGTCATGAACCAATCTAACGTTTCAAATAAAGAACCAGATTTTGCAAATTTTATGCGTTTTTTTTTAAAAAAAAGTTATCAAGGTCTTAAAAAATCACCCTTTACATAATGATTTACATTCCCTAGATATATGTAACTAATGTATTGATTTTGATTGGTTGGTATCTATTTGAATTTCCACTTATTGGAAATTATTGGAATAATTGGAATAAGGAAACGCCCTCGAAAACTGAGGACTTTCCTTTATAAACCACCGACCGGCGTAGAAACGATCGAAGAAAGAAAGATAGTTTTGAACTAACATAATCTAAACTGGTCGCAGCCTCGCCTAGACAGCGGGCCTTTTTAGAATAAATTAAAATTATAAAATTAAAAATCCAACTCTGGTCGCAGCCACGCATAGACAGCGGGCCATTGTTGAAATAAACTTAACAAAATAAAACTTTAATAAACCAAAACAAACAAACGTCTTCTTCTTTCCGTCCATGGGCTCTCTTCTCCTTGTGAAAGCACGGAGACCATAGGACGTTAAATATAACATTGGTGGCAGCGGTGGGATACGCTACATCCCAGAAATAAAAAAAAAGAAGGAAAATAAAGAAAATTTAAACAAAAAGCGTACCGAGGCTTCAACATCGGATTTGAAATTTTTAAAAAAGTGAAAATATAAAAAAAAAAAACAAAAGCGTGCCGAGGCTATAACAGCGGCAGTGAAAAAACAGTGAATAGAAAGTGAAAAAAAAGCCCAGGTTAACCAGCTCTAAGACGTGAAGTCTCCTGGCCCATCTATAAACGAAGACCAGGATAACCAACTATAGGGCTACTAAGAGCCTCCTGGCGTCATCAACAACAAACAGAAAAAAAGAAGAAACAACGTCAAGCAGGAAAAAGGGACTGAACACATCAACGACACCAATAACTCAAGAATACATCAACAACACATCAACAACTACACATCAACAACACCAGGAAGAATTGAAAACAATAGTAAGCAAAAAAAAAAAAACATAATAAATAAATAATTATATACATATATATTCACTTATTTTAGTAATATTTAAGTCGATTGAAAGTTTTTGCGAAAAAAAAATTATATATTTTTCTGCTCTGATAAAAAAAAAATATTTTCAAAATTTTTACTCGTGAACTTTGCTTCTCTACCATTTTTCGAAAATTCTTTTTGTTTCGACGCGGATTCTGATCCTGAGTACTTAAATATGGATCTCAAGTTTTCGTTGAACGATATTTATAATATCGTACCGGTTTTTAACGGCAATCCAGCCGAATTAAATAAATTCATTGCATGCGGTAATATACTTTTTTCTTCTGCTAAGACCGACGCAGAACATAAATTCATTCTAGAGGTTATAAAAACACGGCTAGAAGGCTCAGCTTTTGAGCTCATTCAATTTAAATCTTTTACCAAATGGAATGATTTGGTACAAGATTTGGAGAATGAGTTCAAAGAAGAAAAAACGCGAGCCTCTGCTCAAAACGAACTTATGACAGCTAGACAAAATTTGAGAGAAACTGTTAAAGAGTTCGGTGAACGAATTGGAAAATTACTGCATTCACTAAATTCAGCTACATTTTCTAGCACTAGCGAAATTTCGATTCGTACATATTTAAAACGCGAGAACGATCACTTGGCAATACGGGTATTCGAGGATGGTTTGCGAAATCATAATTTAAGATTAATTCTTAAAGCTCACAATGAGCGGGACTTGAAGAAAGCCATCATGTATGCCGAGGAGCATTCAGTACGGCTGGAAAAAAATTCGCAATACCAAACCTCACCTTTTAAACCCACATGCCAATATTGCAAAAAGTCAGGGCACACTGAAAATTCGTGCTATCGCAAAAATAATCATGTCTACTCTAATTATAATAGTCAAAATTCTTATCAAAACGAACATCATAATATAAAGAAAGAAATACAATCTATATTTTGCTCATACTGTAAACGGTCGAATCACACGTACAAAGAGTGTAGATTGCGGCCAAGGCAAGAATATAAAGAACACCAAAATCACAGAATCTTAGAAAATAATCGAGCTTTCAGACAATATCCAAATCCGTTTAGAGAAAACAACCAATTCAGAGGTCAATACAATCCTCCTTATCAAACTCACCACGTAAATCATGCATCGGGAAACGAAATAGCACGGGAAGAAATCAGCGGCGCTTCTCCCCGGATGCAAATAAAAGCCGATGTGCACCAAGCACAACATTAAAATATTCAATTATAATACCTTTTTGCGAAAGATACGATGAGCCGGTGCTTCGTATTAAACTCGAACCTTCAGACAAACATATAACTTCACTTTTAGTTGACACAGGCGCACAAATTAGTCTTTTAAAAAACACAGAACAAAAGTACAGAATTAACAAACAAAGTAAACACACAGTTACAACCATTTCAGGTAATTCAATGCAAACATTAGGTGAACAGATAAAAACAATAAATGTTCCATATAATGACCAGATGATAACACTGAGTCACAATTTTCATATTCTAAATAAAAATATTAATTTATCCTATGATGGAATTTTAGGAAGCGATTTTCTCACCAAATTTAACTGTAAAATAGATTTCAAGAAAAAACAACTGGAAATACCAGTAGACTGCTCAAACGCAGCTGTAAGCAAAAATAAAATTTTAAAATCACATATTGTAGATTATTGTAAAAACACAGAAAAGGGAAACAATGTGTTGCCTACGGGTAACAAAGGGAATTGTGAAAATAGGAATGAAGAGCAGGGGTATGCGCCGAATGGCATAAGTCATATTGAGAATCTTCAACCTAATGCCTACGGGCTGCAATCCATCACATTGTCACCTCAAAGTAAAAACAAAATCACAAAAAAAAATGTGAAGGCAAGTAAAGAGGAAACTAAGGCATTATTCTTGGATAATGAAAGGAATTGTAAAAACAGGATTGAGTCAACTCAACCTGATGTCTACGGGCTGCAATCCATTACCTTACAACCTCGCTGCAAACAACTTGTAGAGATCCCTTTTGCTTATTCAAAAGAGCAGTGATCCACAAGAAAGAAATAAAACCAGGAGTATATTTGGCGGAAACCCTGGTACGCCCAATTAAAAATAAAGTTAAAGTTCTTTTTATGAACACAACAGAAGATATTAAAGAAATAAATTTAAATAAAATCCAATATGAGTGGGGAAAAATAGAAAAATTCAATGAAATCAAATTAGATAAAACAAAAGATTTAATAAAGGATAGATTAAAAAAGATAGAAACAAATATAGAACTAACACATTGTAATAAAGAAGAAAAGAAATCAATTTTAGAAATTTGTAGGAATTATAACGATTTATTTTATTTTGAAGGAGACCACCTCACTTGTACAGAAACTTCAGAACATGAAATTATAACTGAAGCAAACAAACCTCCATTATTTGTTAGACCATATAGACTACCTGAAAGTCAAAAACAGGAAATACATAAACAGGTTAATGAAATGTTAGAAGATAGTATTATTCGCCCAAGTTCAAGTCCATGGAACTCGCCACTTTTACTTGTTCCAAAGAAGGCAGATTCCGAAGGTTACAAACGTTGGAGAGTTGTAGTCGATTTTCGAAAATTAAACGACTTAACAGTCGGTGACGCATACCCATTGCCCAACATTACTGACATACTTGACCAGTTGGGAAGAGCAAAATATTTCAGCACTCTGGATTAAGCCAAAGGTTTTCATCAGATTCCCGTTAAAGAATCTGACAAATGTAAAACTGCTTTCAGCACACCTTTTGGACACTACGAATATAACAGAATGCCATTTGGATTAAAAAACGCTCCAGCAACTTTTCAGAGGCTCATGAACAACGTACTAATGGGTTTACAAGGATTTGAATGTTTTGTCTACGTCGACGACATCGTTGTGTACGGTTATGACTTATCGGATCATAACAACAAATTAATTAAAATATTTGACCGATTGCGTCAACACAACCTTAAGCTACAACCTGACAAATGTAATTTTCTCAAACAAGAACTAACGTATTTAGGGCACATAATTTCTGAAAATGGTATAAAACCAGATCCCGAAAAAATTAAAGTAGTTAAAACTTATCCAACTCCAAAGAATGTGAAAGGAATAAAATCATTTTTAGGATTCGCTGGATATTATAGAAGATTTATTGAAAATTTCTCCAGTACAGCAAAACCATTAACTAAACTACTTAAAAAAGATACCAAATTCAATTGGGACGCATTCTGCGATGAAGCATTTTCAAAATTAAAAGAAAAACTAATTAACCCTCCAATATTAGCACATCCAAACTTTGATGAAGAATTCATAGTAACGACAGATGCGAGTGATGCAGGACTTGGCGCAGTTTTACCTCAAGGTATAATTGGAAAAGACAAGCCAATATGTTTTGCAAGTAGAACATTGAACGATGCAGAGACACGCTATAGCACCACGGAAAAAGAATTGCTTGCAATTGTCTTCGCTGTAAAACAATTCCGACCTTAAATTTACGGTAAAAAGTTCACAATCTACACTGACCACAAACCACTTGAATGGCTAATGAAGTTAAAAGACCCAATGTCCAGATTAGCTAGATGGCGAATTCTCTTATCAGAATATGAATATACAATCAAATATAAAGCAGGGAAAAGTAATACAAATACTGACGCACTCAGTCGAATCACTGAAGACGAAAAACTTGCAGAAATGGTAAACAAAGTATTAGTTATGACACGCCAAATGACAAATAAAAAGGAGCAAAATGAAAATGTACATTCAAAAATTGAGGAACGCAAAAATACAAGGAACGAGGCAATCTCAAAAATAATAGAAACCCAAGATTCAATATATTTCAATAAAAAAATCGCATTAAAAATATTAATATTACCTCTAACAGAATCTTTAGAAGAAAAATTTATAATAAAATCAATTCCACAATTTATAAAACCTTTACTAGGTGAAATAGAGTTATACTCATTTAATAACGTAAATTTGCATACGACGACATTACCCATCCCCTTTAAAACGTTAAAAGATCAAGAATTAGCAAAGAAAACGTTAAACAAAATAAAAAGCGAAAATCAAAATCATGATACTATAGCCATATCAATCCCAAACATTAACTCACAGTTTAAAGAAAATTTTAAAACAATGATTAAAGAAATATTTTCCGACAAAACAATTAATTTGCATATCAACAAAAGAACAATTTTGGAAAAAATTAATGAAATAGAAACAATTTTACGAGAATATCATGAATCACCGCTTGGAGGACATCAAGGAGTAAATAGAACGCTAAAAAGATTAAAACCAAACTACTACTGGCCCACAATGAAAACTGATATACAAAACTACATAAGAAAATGTGAATCATGCCAGAAAAATAAACTAAATAAATCTCCAAAAGTGCCAATGAAAATAACAACGACGAGCTCTTCACCATTTGAAAGAGTGGCTTTAGACATAGTAGGTCCACTTCCAGTGACTTACAAAAGTAATAAATACATCTTAACTTTTCAAGACGATTTAACCAAATAACACACCTCACAGTAGCACCAATTATAGCCCTCATGAATTACTCTATGGATACCCTGCAAAAATTCCATCCACTTTACAAAAAGATCCATCATTAAATTATAACTACGAAAATTATGCAAATGAGTTAAAGGCACGACTACAACACGGATTTAATTGCAGGCCAAACTTTGAAATATAAAAAAGAGAAATCAAAAGAACAGTATGATAAAGGTTCCAAACCAAAAACATTTAACGTTGGAGAAAAGGTTTTGATTAGAAAAAAAACCAGGAAAAATAAATTTTCTTCTCTTTGGGAAGGTCCATATGAAATTATTAAGATTATTTCACCCGAAAATACTGCTATAAAAATTCGCAATAAAATTAAAGTAATACACAATAACAACCTGAAATTATTCTCCGATTAAAATACAACATTTGGTTAACATTACAATATTACATAAAATACATTCATAAAAATACCACAACTTAATACGAACACATCTTAAAATCAGAACTACAAATTTTGTTACGATTTTAACAAGCCTAGGGAAACATGTTATTTTACTTCTTTCTTTTTAAATAGGCAGTCTTTTGTTTTCTCCATGAACCAAAACTTTTTAACTTCTCTCGAATTTTAGCTGATTCATACGCAATACGAAAAAAAAAGAAATATTCGGCTTACAAATTGAAACGAAAAAAAAAATTAAAATCAACAAATTGAAATTATGGTGCAATACCCAAAAACTAAAAAAAAAAAAAATATATTCCGCTTACAAGTTGAAAAAAAATAATAATAAAAAAAAAATTTGTTTGTACAAAACGCAAAAACTTTCTAAAAATGTTACAAAGTAAATAAAAACGTCCGTATATAAGAAAAATATAAATGTACATAGGACACAAATTCATATTTTAAAACAAATACTTAGATGTTACAAATAAATTTGTTCTTCTAAATTTTAATTTTCATATAATATACAAAATAATATCAAAAACAAGAACAAAAAACATAATGTATAAAATATTTTTACTTACCTACCTTATAAGATTACAAAAAAAAAAAAAAAAACCCAAAAGAAAATGATATATATATATATTAAAAACATAATAAATAAGACATTTTTATAAGAAAAAAAAATTAACACTATTATAAATTGATTAATAATTTAAAAAAAAAATTTTTTTTAACAAATACTTAAAATCAATCACATGATTATACTTACACTATAAGATACATTTAACTTCATTTAAAATTCTTAAAAAATATTTGTATATAAAGATTACGAAAAAACTATTCATGTACTACTTAACTTGTATAAAATTCTTAAAACGTATTTGTATTTATAAATTATAAAAAATTATTCATTATTATAAAAATTCATGTAATTCTCATTTCTGCTCACTGATCGGTGGTATCGCGACAGAAAATTTTTCAACCTCTTCAAGGAGAAAAATTTTCTTTTATAAGGGGGGAGGGATGTTGTATCCCACAACATTGCATGTACACTTTGTACACCCGACCTCACACCAATTCCAAAGAACCAACTCAATAAATATTATAACCAGATGTCGATATCAAAAATGCAGCGATCTGCATTTCGACACAAATAATAAACAAAAAATATAATATTACGAACGACAACAACCCAATTTGAGTACAGCGACTCAAATTGCCGGCGTTCAAGAAAAGAAAAACATACTGACCTATTTTAAGCGCATATGCTTAAATTACCAAAATAAACAAAACCAATGCTTTGTTTTTATTGTCAAGTGGTTCCGACTTAAACGTCGGCGACAACAAAAACAAAGCAAGTGACTGTTTGGGTGCATCGGCATTGGCTTGCATGGTCAGCAAAGGCCGTTCATTTACCTACCCTAGTTACTGCGCTGCTTGTAAGGTGCATTGCCTGCAACTGCGTAACATGCAAAGTGTATGTGATTGCGTATCACTAAGGGGAAGTAGAACTATATGTAAATCTACATAATGATTTACATTCCCTAGATATATGTAACTAATGTATTGATTTTGATTGGTTGGTATCTATTTGAATTTCCACTTATTGGAAATTATTGGAATAATTGGAATAAGGAAACGCCCTCGAAAACTGTGGACTTTCCTTTATAAACCACCGACCGGCGTAGAAACGATCGAAGAAATAAAGATAGTTTTGAACTAACATAATCTAAACTGGTCGCAGCCTCGCCTAGACAGCGGGCCTTTTTAGAATAAATTAAAATTATAAAATTAAAAATCCAACTCTGGTCGCAGCCACGCCAAGACAGCGGGCCATTGTTGAAATAAACTAAACAAAATAAAACTTTAATAAACCAAAACAAACAAACGTCTTCTTCTTTCCGTCCATGGGCTCTGTTCTCCTTGTGAAAGCACGGAGACCATAGGACGTTAAATATAACAGACCTCAGATAATCCCACTGCATCCGATTGGCCATAGAACCATCCATTTTGGTCCAAATGTTCCATGGAACCCATAAATGTGCCAATGACCCACCTGTGACCTCAGATAATCCCACTGCATCCGATTGGCCATAGAATCATCCATTTTGGTCCAAATGTTCCATGGAACCCATCATAGTTCCAATGACCCACCTGTGACCTCAGATAATCCCACTGCATCCGATTGGCCAAAGAATCATCCATTTTGGTCCAAATGTTCCATGGAACCCATTAAAGAGCCAATGACCCACCAGTGACCTCAGATAATCCCACTGCATCCGATTGGTCATAGAATCATCCATTTTGGTCCAAATGTTCCATGGAACCCATCAAAGTACCAATGACCCGCCTGTGACCTCAGATAATCCCAATGCATCCGATTGGCCATAGAATCATCCATTTTGGTCCAAATGTTCCATGGAACCCATAAATGTGCGAATGACCCACCAGTGACCTCAGATAATCCCACTGCATCCGATTGGCCATAGAATCATCCATTTTGGTACAAATGTTCCATGGAAACCATAAATGTGCCAATGACCCACCTGTGACCTCAGATAATCCCACTGCATCCGATTGGCCATAGAATCATCCATTTTGGTCCAAATGTTCCATGGAAACCATAAATGTGCCAATGACCCACCTGTGACCTCAGATAATCCCACTGCATCCGATTGGCCATAGAATCATCCATTTTGGTCCAAATGTTCCATGGAAACCATCAAAGTACCAATGACCCGCCTATGACCTCAGATAATCCCACTGCATCCGATTGGTCATAGAATCATCCATTTTGGTCCAAATGTTCCATGGAAACCATCAAAGTACCAATGACCCGCCTGTGACCTCAGATAATTCCACTGCATCCGATTGGCCACAGAATCATCCATTTTGGTCCAAATGTTCCATGGAACCCATAAATGTGCCAAAGACCCACCTGTGACCTCAGATAATCCCACTGCATCCGATTCGCCATAGAATCATCCATTTTGGTCCAAATGTTGCATGGAACCCATAAATGTGCCAATGACCCACCTTTGACCTCAGATAATCCCACTGCATCCGATTGGCCATAGAATCATCCATTTTGGTCCAAATGTTCCATGGAACCCATAAATGTGCCAATGTCCCACCTGTGACCTCGGATAATCCCACTGCATCCGATTGGCCATAGAATCATCCATTTTGGTCCAAATGTTCCATGGAACCCATTAAAGAGCCAATGACCCACCAGTGACCTCAGATAATCCCACTGCATCCGATTGGCCATAGAATCATCCATTTTGGTCCAAATGTTCCATGGAACCCATTAAAGAGCCAATGACCCACCAGTGACCTCAGATAATCCCACTGCATCCGATTGGCCATAGAATCATCCATTTTGGTCCAAATGTTCCATGGAACCCAGAAATGTGCCAATGACCCACCTGTGACCTCAGATAATCCCACTGCATCCGATTGGCCATAGAATCATCCATTTTGGTCCAAATGTTCCATGGAACCCATTAAAGACCCAATGACCCACCAGTGACCTCAGATAATCCCACTGCATCCGATTGGTCATAGAATCATCCATTTTGGTCCACATGTTCCATGGAAACCATCAAAGTACCAATGACCCGCCTGTGACCTCAGATAATCCCACTGCATCCGATTGGCCATAGAATCATCCATTTTGGTCCAAATGTTCCATGGAACCCATCAAAGTACCAATGACCCGCCTGTGACCTCAGATAATCCCACTGCATCCGATTGGCCATAGAATCATCCATTTTGGTCCAAATGTTCCATGGAACCCATAAATGTGCGAATGACCCACCAGTGACCTCAGATAATCCCACTGCATCCGATTGGCCATAGAATCATCCATTTTGGTCCAATTGTTCCATGGAAACCATAAATGTGCCAATGACCCACCTATGACCTCAGATAATCCCACTGCATCCGATTGGCCATAGAATCATCCATTTTGGTCCAAATGTTCCATGGAAACCATAAATGTGCCAATGACCCACCTGTGACCTCAGATAATCCCACTGCATCCGATTGGCCATAGAATCATCCATTTTGGTCCAAATGTTCCATGGAAACCATCAAAGTACCAATGACCCGCCTATGACCTCAGATAATCCCACTGCATCCGATTGGTCATAGAATCAGCCATTTTGGTCCAAATGTTCCATGGAAACCATCAAAGTACCAATGACCCGCCTGTGACCTCAGATAATCCCACTGCATCCGATTGGCCACAGAATCATCCATTTTGGTCCAAATGTTCCATGGAATCCATAAATGTGCAAATGACCCACCAGTGACCTCAGATAATCCCCCTGCAGCCGATTGGTCATAGAATCATCCATTTTGGTCCAAATGTTCCATGGAAACCATCAAAGTACCAATGAACCGCCTGTGACCTCAGATAATCCCACTGCATCCGATTGGCCATAGAATCATCCATTTTGGTCCAAATGTTCCATGGAAACCATAAATGTGCCAATGACCCACCTGTGACCTCAGATAATCCCACTGCATCCGATTGGCCATAGAATCATCCATTTTGGTCCAAATGTTCCATGGAAACCATCAAAGTACCAATGACCCGCCTATGACCTCAGATAATCCCACTGCATCCGATTGGTCATAGAATCAGCCATTTTGGTCCAAATGTTCCATGGAAACCATCAAAGTACCAATGACCCGCCTGTGACCTCAGATAATCCCACTGCATCCGATTGGCCACAGAATCATCCATTTTGGTCCAAATGTTCCATGGAATCCATAAATGTGCAAATGACCCACCAGTGACCTCAGATAATCCCCCTGCAGCCGATTGGTCATAGAATCATCCATTTTGGTCCAAATGTTCCATGGAACCCATCAAAGTACCAATGACCCACCTGTGACCTCAGATAATCCCACTGCATCCGATTGGCCATAGAATCATCCATTTTGGTCCAAATGTTCCATGGAACCCATAAATGTGCCAAAGACCCACCTGTGACCTCAGATAATCCTACTGCATCCGATTGGCCATAGACTCATCCATTTTGGTCCAAATGTTCCATGGAACCCATCATAGTTCCAATGACCCGCCTATGACCCAAGATAATCCCACTGCATCCGATTGGCCATAGAATCATCCATTTTGGTCCAAATGTTCCATGGAACCCATAAATGTGCGAATGACCCACCAGTGACCTCAGATAATCCCACTGCATCCGATTGGTCATAGAATCATCCATTTTGGTCAAAATGTTCCATGGAAACCATCAAAGTACCAATGGCCCGCCTGTGACCTCAGATAATCCCACTGCATCCGATTGGCCATAGAATCATCCATTTTGGTCCAAATGTTCCATGGAACCCATATATGTGCGAATGACCCACCAGTGACCTCAGATCATCCCACTGCATCCGATTGGTCATAGAATCATCCATTTTGGTCCAAATGTTCCATGGAAACCATCAAATTACCAATGACCCGCCTGTGACCTCAGATAATCCCACTGCATCCGATTGGCCATAGAATCATTCATTTTGGTCTAAATGTTCCATGAAAACCATCAAAGTACCAATGACCCGCCTGTGACCTCAGATAATCCCACTGCATCCGATTGGCCATAGAATCATCCATTTTGGTCCAAATGTTCCATGGAACCCATCAAAGTACCAATGACCCGCCTGTGACCTCAGATAATCCCACTGCATCCGATTGGCCATATAATCATCCATTTTTGTCCAAATGTTCCATGGAACCCATAAATGTGCGAATGACCCACCAGTGACCTCAGATAATCCCACTGCATCCGATTGGTCATAGAATAATCCATTTTGGTCCAAATGTTCCATGGAAACCATAAATGTGCCAATGACCCACCTGTGACCTCAGATAATCCCCCTGCATCCGATTGGCCATAGAATCATCCAGTTTGGTCCAAATTTTCCATGGAACCCATAAATGTGCCAATGACCCGCCTGTGACCTCAGATAATCCCACTGCATCCGATTGGCCATAGAATCATCCATTTTGGTCCAAATGTTCCATGGAACTCATAAATGTGCGAATGACCCACCAGTGACCTCAGATAATCCCACTGCATCCGATTGGCCATAGAATCATCCATTTTGGTCCAAATGTTCCATGGAACCCATAAATGTGCCAATGACCCACCTGTGACCTCAGATAATCCCACTGCATCCGATTGGTCATAGAATCATCCATTTTGGTCCAAATGTTCCATGGAAACCATCAAAGTACCAATGACCCGCCTGTGACCTCAGATAATCCCACTGCATCCGATTGGCCATAGAATCAACCATTTTGGTCCAAATGTTCCATGGAACCCATAAATGTGCCAATGACCCACCTGTGACCTCAGATAATCCCACTGCATCCGATTGGCCATAGAATCATTCTGAAGCTGAATACGAACCAATCAGTTCGTGCAAAATTAAAACAATACAACCATTAACAGCGAAACAAAAACAAAGAAAGCAGCAGGCACAGCAATACATTAAATCAGCTGATGATTGATTTTCTTATATAAGTATAATAACATGCATTTTTCTTCATATATTTTACTATTTTCTGACTTTCATATAATAGTGACAAAATCCAAAATTAGATATTCATTCAGCGTAGGATATATCTGATATTTAAGTATATATATTATCTTTGAACGATAAGTATTAAAGGCTGTAGGTATACCCTAAAGTATTCGCCAAAAACGTTGCATGACATTCAAAAAATCTGTTAAAACGACCCCATACAAACCGCGCTGTAAGACGTAATTCTACGTCAAAACTTTGAAAAACGTAGAAATAGATTATGGTAAACGAGTCGGTACAGCAGAAAATCAGATTTTTCTTATTCCTGCACTCAGGGAAAAAATGCTGTTTTATCAAACAAATCATGGGTTGAAATAACAGATTTCACTGTTAAATACCATCCAACAAATGAAACTTTAAATCAACAGTCGGTTGACTGTTGGTGTATGGAACACGAAACCCGTATAAAAACTTATTTATTGAAATTTGATCACTGGTTTGAAAGTTCATGTATGGCCGAGTGTGCTAACGTGTGCGTCTAGTACTCGAGTGTAAACGGTTCAAATCCGGCAAGGCCAATAAAATTTTTTTTTGTTATTAAATATTTTTTTTTTAAATAAAAAATTAAATTTGCAATTTTTTTTTTGCAAGATTGTAAGCATATTATTTTGAAGGTTATTTTTGACCAAACAATTAATGAAACAGAATTATTATTATTTCAATTATTAAATTACAATTTTTGATATTTACACAGCTAGGGTTCGAACCCACGTCTCCCGCATGACAGTCTAGTGCACATCCACTGAGCTACTGGCAACGATAATATAAATATATCAAAACACATATAAAAACTATTGCTTAGAAAAAATTGACAATTCAATATAAGCACAAAAATATTTCAACAGATGATTTTAACAGCACAAAAATACTTTGAAACGTTCATTCAACAAAGAAAATTGTTTACTTAAACGCAAATCATTCAATCGAACAGTGTTTTGAAATAACAGCGGCCGACTGTTAATATTACAGTTGATATTTTTCTGAGTGTGGTAATGCCAATGAACGTTGTTTCTACTGAAGTATTAAATAACTAAAATGAAAATATCTTCAATTTAGTATCATTATACTATTTAATATAATTTGCTTCCAAATACAAATAATATGCAAATATTTTAACGTTTTTTATTATTGAAATTTTTCAAATATACAAAGGTATAATTGATAAAGGGAAAATGTCCGTGGCAAATCCTCGGATGACTGTGGCCTGCTTGCTAGTAATAAATAAAAATAAAAGTGCAAATTGAATAAACTGCAATTCATTGCAAGCAGTTTGCAGTCACTGTTGCTGCTGCTTAAACTCGGACCTCTTGGAACAATTCGCTGCAAACACCTTGAAGTCACTGGTATTCCTCGGATATTTTATTATTTTTGTTTAATCTAGTTTATTATTTATAAAATAGTATCACAACATAAATATTAAATGTAATTTGCACTTAGCACAACACGATGTTCAATTAAATTTAGATTTGTTTGCTTGCTTTGGCTGGTTTGCTTTGTCTGCATGATGGCCGATGCCCGATTTTGACATTTAGGGTACTTCCTAAGAGAGTTCGTTCAATCGTAACACTACTTCGGTAATTATACTATGCAATCCCTAACATTCCGCTCTTTATTCCGCTCTCTTTCTTATGCGTGGTAGTGATTGCTCTTTTGATTGAGTTGAAGAGCCAAATGCGGAATAGAGTGAGAAAAATGTTTAAGTGCGCGCGATTTTTATAACTTTCGATTAAATTGCAAAGAAAGCTTTTTAAAAAAATGCAAAACAATTGGTCGATCCCGACTTGGTCTGTAAGACAGAAATATTATGAAAACAAAGAGATATAAGATCGGATCGGAAATGCTGTCCAAGAAATTAATATAACCTACTTGAATCAATTGAGTATTAAAACTGTTCATTTTGCTATCACAAACATTTTTTTTTGAATACTCAACTACAGTACTCAGCCGATAATAAAAAGAATAAAAAAGTAATGTTAAATGGAACAAATGAAATATACGTAGTACAAATAATGTTTTTTGTACTTTTGAGACCATTTGTGTTACAAAAAAAAAAAAAATATTTGTAGGACGAAGTAAGAAAAGTAATTTGCAGTTCATGGTTATATCGAATCCGCACTAGTAGATTATAAAAGAACGGCACTTATTTTGATAGGATTTTTTTTATCAAAATTTGGCAATTTCTGAAGTTTTTCATTTGACAATCTTAACATAGATTATTAAAAACTGCGCTTTAAGTAGTGCATTTTTAAGACTCAATAACTCCTAAACGCCTGGAACGATTTCAATGAAATTTGGTATAAAGGAAAACAGATAAAACATTGGCTATACAAAATTTCAAAGACTTCCACAAGAGGGCGCATTAAGTATTGCATTTTTAAGACCCAATATCTCCTAAACGACTTGACCGATTTTGTTAAAATGTAGTATGTGAAATAACCTTTGAAATAATTGAGACTATTTAAATTTCAAAAAACTTCCGTAACAGGGCGCTTTATGCTATCAACCATGTCTGACTCATTCACGTTAAAACGGATGAACCGATTTCGATGAGCCTTGGTAAGTATCGTATCTGTTACTGTAATAGATCCTACGCTTTTAGAACTTTTTTGTAATCAATGAATCAAAGAACCAAAGACCAACGATGTTTAACGAAAACGAGCAGAAGCTAATTTAACAGTTTTAATAAAACTGTCTTTTATGTAACTGTGACTTCTGAAATGTCAAGCTAAAGGTTATGAAAATTCTCAAGACTTTTTAAGAATTTTAAATCCTTTTTTAAACTTGAGTTGATTTATTTTTGATGTGATAGTTTAATACTAAATGTTTTTCACTCTTCGATGTTTTTGTTTTTGTAAAATTAACGCACTTAATTAATTAGGAAGAGCTGAAGGAAAAAAATTACTTTACGCGTCGGTGTCTGAATTCAAGTGTTTTAATAAATTCAATTCTTAAAGCAACTTTAAATTGAGGATAGAAAAGACGAAGAGAGAACTTAACGAAAATATTGAAATATTTTGAAAAACCTAGTGTTGCACATAAGACATTGCGCAATTACTTACGAAATTCATGAAAATTAATTTCATTTTATACCGTGTTTAAAATTTTATTGAGATACTTTGCTTTTTTTCGCAAACTGTTTGAACGTAACCTGTAGAGCCAGCTGGCTTAATTACTTACTTAAATGAAATACAGCAAAACCTAAACTGATTAGAAATGCAAAACTACGCTGTTGTATCTAAAAATTAAAAATAACAATTGTTTTATTTATTCACTAATTCGAAATTGGAGTCATTTGGAATCTACTTGAGTCACTTAAGAATTGTGACTCAATTTTCTCAATCTGAGTTGTTTTTCCAGAGCATTTTACAAATGGTGAACACCTGCAATACTAAACTAATAATTCAAGTTTTCTTAAAACTAACAATTCAAGTTTTCTTAAAACTAACATTCAACGAAAATTCAAAACTTATATAATAATAAAAAACAATGAAATGCCGAAACACCGGCCACCTTGAAGGACTGTACTGTCTTCAATCTTTCTCATTAGGCAATACAGTCAGTTTGTGTATTGGCCGCTTTAAATCTCCTTTGCTGGTTTTAACGACCACAACACAGACCTTGCCTTCTTGACCGGCGATTACGGCCACTACTCTGCCGAGCATCCATTGCTGTGGAGGCCTTCGTGAACGATGACCAGCTGACCGACCGTGACGTTGGGCTGATCCAGCCCACGTGGCCTTGGGTTGAAGACCCAGAATGTAGTCTTTCGAACAAGTCTGCCAGAAGCTCCGCTTGAGCTCGAATAGTGTTTGCCATCTCGGCAAGCACGCAATCTTGTTGTCGGGCATGGCGAGCACGGATCCTGGCGGCAGCGTGCGTAGATAATACCCGATTAACAGATGCGCTGGTGTTAGAGCCTCGTTGTCGTTGGGAGTTGGTGACCGTGGCATGCAGGTTAAGTGTGTGACTTAGCATGCTTGGAGCCCGGGTTCGATCCCCAGCCGCGGCGAAAAAGTTTTTTCAATAAAAAATATTTCTGATCGGTCACCACCTCTCTGCAGACAATGGCAAACCTCAGAGAGTAAATAATGCCATGTAAAGCTTCTTGAGAACATTATGCCTTTCGGAGTCGGCATAAAACATGTAGGTCCAGTTCTCGGTCAATAGTGTGCAAACATTTAATAACACACACAACACAATTGATCATAAGAAGCTCGGTCAAAGTTCTTTCAAGAGCTGAAATGGCCAATTTGTTTTTTTTTTTTTTTTTTTTTTTCGTTGGGAGTTCAGCACGGCCTCAACCTCTGACCCAAATTGAATCATTTAGCTCGTCCACATTACATCCTCTGGAGACAATGTCCCCAAGAAACGTGAAAAGTCTTGTATCTCAGATACTCAATTTGCCACAAATGCAGTAAATGTAAATGGATGTGCTTGAAACCAATGTAAATAATGTAATTTATAAATCTGTCCACAGAAATATAAATTCTTAATTCCACAATCCAAGAGCTGCTGAACTCGTGTCCAAAGTTTTGCAAGCAGATGCGCTGCACATAGCTCAAGTCTGGGCAAAGCTTTGTTTTAAGGGGAGCAATTTTTGACTTTGCAGTTCAAAGCTCTGAATGGACACCGTTAGAGTCTGGTTTGAACATAAATGCAACAAGCATAGGCTCTAATTGAAGCATCAGCGAAGCCATGAATTTGGCATTTCGAATTTGGATAAGTGTTCACGTAGCGTGGAATACTTATGGAATACAACTGACTCAAATTCGTTTTAAAGTTTTGCCAACTAGTATAGAAGCGCACAGGGATTAATTCATCCCAATCGAGTTTTGGTTGCCAAAGATCTTGCAATAAAATTTTTGCTTTGGTGACAATTGTGCAAAGAAGTCCGAAAGGATCGAAAAGGCGAGCTGACACAGACAATATATTTCGTTTTTTGGCTCGCAAGTCATGGAAGTTTTCTTCCAAATGAAACTTGAATCAGGGGCGGATCTGGAAAAAATCTAAAAAATCTTGGGGGGGGGTAAACTATCAAAGGCACAAATTTTCGAGAAAAATGTTGTCTTTTTACAAAAAGACAAATTGTACTTTTTTGAATTGAAATTATTGAATTGCCTAAGAAGCATTTTTCCCAGACACATACACGCACATTTCCGTATTTATTTATTTTTCCCTTTTTCTGGAATAATATCTTAGCGAAAAGTAAATAAAAACTCTAAATATAAGTTATTTATTTTAGCATTAAGGTTTATTTATTCCATTATAAAAAAATTGCACAATTTTATTTTCAAGTATGTGTAATGAAAAAACATTCATTAAAACATTCAATAAAAAAAAATTAAAGGAGTTTGAAACTAATTGTTCTGACGTTATGACTATGATATGGTACACTTTGAAAAATAAATGAACAATACAAAATTAATACTGATTACACTGCGCAACGGACGTTTTGGTGCCGGAGATTTTTCAGCTGATTATAGACAAATTGGGTTTCCTGATTTTAAATATGGACTCCGTTTTTCTCCATCAGCTCGAGTTTTTGAGCTATAGGCAAAAACATGAAAATCAGTTCTTTTTTAGATAATTTTGCTAAATCAGATCAATATAATAGATTTAGCAAAATTATCAGATAAAGAACAGATTTTCATGTTTTTGCCTATAACTCAAAAACTCGAGCTGATGGAGAAAAACGGAGCCTATATATGAAATCAGGAGCCAAAATACATTCGCAATTGTTTATCGAGATCTCAGCACCTTTTATAAAGCTTAATTTTGTTACTCTGTGTTATTAGATAGTCAGAGAAAAAAAAAATTATATGACAAAATCATCGCAAAATTATCAATAACTTCGTTAATATTTAGTACCTGGGCGACCGAGCTCCGCTCAGATTCCTGCCGTTTATTCAAATTTTTTACGGTATTTAATGTATCGGAAATGCCAACTTTATCTTAGAAACAACATATAAGATCATATTTTTCAATTAACTTTAAATGCATTTTTATTATACCCTAAACCTGAAAGGTCAGGGTATATTAACTTTGTGCAAACGTTTGTAACGCATAGAACGAAGCGAGTCGGTATAGAAAAGCATAAGAAGAAGGAGTTGAGCATAAGAAGAAGGAGTTGAGATAATTGAATGAAACTTGGTACACATAGTCACATGAACCTAAGGATCTGCACTATTGACTATTTTTGGAATCCGCCCACGGACACGCCTACCTCCCATACAACGCAAAAATTGAAAACTGCATAACTCAGCTCATTATTAACCTACAACAATAAAATTTGGTATGTATGTGTTTTGTATCAACACAAAGAAGTTTTTGAAAAATGGGTGTCATCCACTCACGGACACGCCCACCTCCCATACAACCCAAAAATTGAAAACGCAATAAATAAGCCTCTGTTTAACCTACAGAGGTAAAATTTGGCACGAATGTTTTTTATGACAACACAAATATGGTTTTGAAAAATGGACGTCATCCGCATACGGACACGCCTACCTCCCATACAACCCAAAAAGTTTAAAACTCAATAAATAAGGTTATGTTTGTCATAGAGAAATTAAATTTGGTATGTATGTGTTTTATACCAAAACTAAGGTGTGTTCAAAAATTGGGATTAATCCGTCAATGAACACGTCCACCTCCTATGGCGAAAGCACAATTAAGGCATTAACTGTGACCTACAGGAATAAAACTTGGTATGTGTAAGTTTTTCACCATTTAAATGCAATTAAAATATAGGCTTCATCCGCCCACGGAGACGCCCATTTACAATAAAATTTTTTTTTTGATTTTGAAAAGTGGGTTTAGGGTATTTTGTTTTATGATAACTTCGTTTTTCAACTAAACGAAATTTGTTTTGGTATTACATTTTTTTTATATTTGGTTTAATTATTTTGATAATTTACTTATGCTGAACTTTTGCCGGCCATTCCAAGCCTAAGTAAATTTTTTTTTCCCAAAATTAACCTCATGCTCCTTTTCCACTTACAAGAATATAAGTTATTTTTTATGTCGTAATTTTTTCTTAAGTTATGGAGATAGCAATTTTTGATCAAAGTGAAAATCTTGAAAATGGAGTCATTTTCAATAAATCATACCTCTGTTATTTGTTACCCCTATTTTTGTAAATGAAGTACCTTTAGAAAGAAATTGAAAAGCGATTATTAATAAAAAATAAAATACTTTTGGAATTTTTTTGCTAGAGTTGCCTACTCTTTCAAAAAAAAGTAAACTGTTCATATCTCAAAAAATGCATTTTCGGTTTTTTTTTACGTAGAATTACGTCTTACAGCGCGGTTTGTATGCAGTCATTTTAACAAATTTTTTTAAGGTCATACCTACAGCCTATAATATTCATCGTTCAAACATAATAAGGGTATTCATGCAAAGAGGCAAGAATATAATTTGGGCAATTAGTTATTTTTATCAGGCAGGTTGCATGAGCATCCTTTTAAAATCGATTGAGCATTTGCATCATATATCAGCTGTTTGCAAGTTCAGGGTTTGCTTTCTGCAAATGATGTATATAAATATTTTTTAATTCCTTCAATTCACAAAATTTCCATTCTTACCTCTTCCATGTTATTTAATTAGTTTTACAATTTTGACTATATCTTCTCCAGCTTCTAATTTTTTTCTTTTGCTTTAATAAAATAAATCAGCTGATTGATGTTTTAAGTTTGCCTGTTCGTTTGCTCAGCTAAATCGTTGATCAAAGATATCTGGTTTGTGCAAAAGCTTATTCATACAAACTTTGACAGTTCATTTATAAGGAGAATAAACTTATACGGTTTATACCGTTTATAAGGGTTTTGCCCAGTTGCATGAATACCCTTAATATTTATACTAAAGTATCAGATATATCCTGCGCTAAACGAATATCTAATTTTGGATTTTGTTACTTTTATATTAAAGTCACAAAATAGCAAAAGCTTAGAAGAATAATCTAGATTTTTATATAAGAAAATCAATCTTTAGCTGCTTGCATGTTGTGTCTGCTGCTTTCTTTGTTTTTGTTTTTGCTTGTGTTGGTTTTGTTTTGAACGAACTGATTCGCAGCATTGGTGCTCTGCTCCACGTTAAGAGGGTGTTCCGATTAGATTTAACACTTATGAAACAAACTATTGGCATTATTTTTCGTTGTATGCTACTACCCAATAGATGTCGTTTTCTATTTACTTAATATGATCTTTGCATCTAAAACAGCAACCGGTTGTTATTGGGTTGAGCAGAAATCAACAGTGGATCAGTCGAATAAGCTTCTGTGGTGATATCGTTAAGAATCAAAGAAGCCTGGTTCGATCCTCAGCCTGGATGATAAGAATATTTTTTTTTAATTTTTTATTATTATAATCTTATTTTATTAATTATTTAATGTAACAATTGAATAGTGCAATATTTTTATTTTTTGTCACATCCTGTTGCTTGCTATAGCATGAACAAAATGTAAGCAAAATACAGCTTTTATTAGTCTTTTAGTTATTTTGTATTCAATTTTTAACCTAAGTTACCATAATTCAAATTGTATTCCCAATTAATTAAATTTACGTACAGCTTTGACTAAAAATATGTCTAGTATTTTTAATCGTATCAATTCTAAAGAAAAGGATTAACATATGTATTAGTTCAATGTATTGTTTAAAAATTACTCTTAGATTTTTAACCGTAAAGTTGTTGTACTATGTGGTCTGTTGACACCATAAGATATTTACAAAATGTGAATTTGTCAAAAAATTCTTAGAGTAAATTTGATCTTAATTTATTTCGAATTTTTATTAGGCATTTAAAATTTTGTAAACTTACTGCAAATAAAACAGAAGGAACTAAAAATTTTGTTCAAGCTTTTTACAGTTTTATGGTCCAAGATTCCTTTATTATATACAAAATAATTATTTGACCTAATAAGAAAAACATTTTTGCTCCAGATTTTATAACAATATCTCAAACGGTATAGAAGTTATGAACGATTAAGTGAAATGTATATCAGAAAAAAATTGAAATTACGAAAAGCATAACATTTGGCCATTATATTTTATTTTGGTGGAAACTTAATTTGTTTCTTAAAATTACAAAAAAAAAAAGTGCACTTTTTGAGATGTGAGCAAATTAGATTTTTTTTTTTCAAAACGTAGGAAACTCTAGCATAGGAAAGTCTTACAAAATTATTTTCTTTTTAAAATTTGTTTAAGATTAAGTGTAAATTACTCTATTTATAAGATTGCTTTTTATATCAAAAATTGGTACATCAACTGTACCAACAAAATTGGTACAACTGTACTAAAAACGTTTCTATAAAAAAAAATAAATGAAAAATATAACAAATTCACCAAATCACTGTTTGGTGAAGCTTAAAAAATAAAAACATAAACTTATTGAGCACGGCGGGATTCGAACTCTTAACCTTCACAATATTGGACAGAAGCTCTATTCCCTGAGCTATCACCTCTATAACAAAATAAGCAAACTTAACATAACATATGCGGCATAAAAATTAACTTATTTATTAAATGCGTGAAAACTCGGAAAAACAGCTTTTCCCAGAGATGCGACCTAGCTGGGTCGATTTTTCAGCCCCCTCTTCATCTATATTGTAAATTTCATTGAAATCGTGCCGTTTTCGAGAACGCAATTGCAAATATATATACAAATATTGCTCGTTAAATAGAATAAGATTTTAATGTATTTAAGTAAATGCAATAATGCGAGTCCATTCAATCGCTCTTGTTGCATAGTTGAACGTAACCATGTTTTTAATCGTCGTAGTGTAGAAAAACTTCGCTAAGCTGTTGCTACACTGATAGGAAGCTTGTCAAAGATAGAAAACGTTTTAGAAATAAGTGGAAAAATTACATTATTACAAAGTTTTTACTCTTTTACTCGACGTTGATATCATTAACCTTTGTTTCGCTCGCCTATTTACACTGTCAAATTTGAAGTTCATGAAATAATTGAATTTGAATTAGTTCCTTACTAAAAGTGGCAGTTTTATTTAATGAAAGTCGGGTCCGCCATCTAACGTTTCTTTTCAACTAGTGCTTATTTCGTGAATGATAACACTTAGCATATGTCTGATTTGACAGATAATTAGTTTTATCCTTCCGCTGAACGAATATGGTTGTGTATACGCTTCAACAACGCTGGGAAATATTGCGACCTTACTTTGAAAATCATGGTAATGTTGCAGAATGTGTGCGAAAATTGCGTACGGATTTTGGAAGAACAGAAGCACCTTCAGCTCTGTATGTTCGTTATCTTGTGAAAAAGTGAAAGAAACTGGCATCCTCATCGATAAACCAAAGCGTGAAAAGCCAAAAACAGTGCGTACACCCGAGAATATTGCTGCTGTGGTAGAAAGAGTGCGTGAAGCGGCATCAACCGCAATTCACCATCGTTCTCAACAATTGAACATTTCGGAGACATCATTGAGACGAATTTTACATAAAGACCTCGGTATGACGCCATACAAAGTCCAATTGGTTCAGGAGTTGAAGCCAACTGACCATCCAATGCATTTCCGCTTCGTTGAGTGGGCCTGCGATCGACTTACAGAAGATGCCGATGTTGCCAAAAAAATCATCTTTTCAGATGAAGCTCATTTTGATCTTGGCGGGTATGTAAACAAGCAAAATTTGTAACATTCCAATGCTACCAAATTTATTTTAGTAAGCTATTTATTTTTTTATCAAAAACTAAACACAGCTTTTCGAACATTTGTCAAACTCGTCAACTTCGTAAGGTTTAACTTCTCCCATCTTAATTTATTAACTTCCTTTTCTATCTAAACTTTGACGAGAGCAGATTTCATCCTAATAAATACCAGAAAAATCTGAGAAGAGTTAATAAACAGTCAAAAATATATTTTCTTGACACAACATGCCTAGTAAACTGATTTTTAATTTTCGTCTTCAATTTATTTAATCGTAAGTACATAATTTGTATATTAAATAATTTGTCAATCCTGGAGTCAAGCCTAAACAAAAGCAATATTTTTGCTTTTTAGATAAAATTCTTCATTAAATCCATTTGATCCAAAAGTTGGATTCTTAAACGTGCTATCGAGGCACCCGCTTTTCTTCTCACGCTTTGACAAAGCGAAATTGGAGCTCTAATGTCAGAACTACCGCAACTACCACACTTAATTCGCCCATTCATCAAGATCGAGCTAAGAGTTTTAACTTTTGTTTAATTAACAACGCACAAAGTGTTGGAGATTACTTATGATCTTTTATTTTTCAACTAAACTTGTTAACTGCTTAAAAATACTCTTAACTCTAGTATTTATAGTTACTTAATTGTTATACTTCGAAGTCTCAAACTAACTCTTCTGCTCTTTTAGCAGATAGTTTTGATGGGAAAGAAAGTGACGCAAATTCCGTATAACACTTTCTTTCCATTGCTATTGGTTCAAAATAAATTCTTTAAGTCGATGTTTTGCTTTCGCTTTCATCAAGCGATGATTGGTCAGCATGTGTTCACTAGCGCAAATTTGCCTGCGCTTCTTTCTTAAGAATCGAACTAGGTCGATAAGTGAACGACTGACTCGCTTGCACAATTCTGCCTGCGCTTCTTTCCATGGAATTTAGCTAGGGCAGTAGAATGTTCTTGTGTTGGCTGACTTAGTTTTTGGTTACTCAAGTGGTTTCGAAAGAATTCACTTGAGCAATCTGTAAGCAATTTCAATATTGATTTAGATTTTGTAATTTAATATTGCCGCACAAGTTGTGACTAAAAAGAGTGTGGCATGTTTGCGACATAAGTGTGTCATAAAATAGCAAACATGGGTTTTATATGGTAAAATGTTCTTGGAATTATATTAAGAACACTTTACCATGCGTTATTTTATTTTCTATGGGTAGTGTTGCAGGGTGTACTGTAACTCCCCCACCGTTAGTTTGAGGCTCCGACGAAATTTGAATTGTTGTACTTTTTTTCTTGTATAATACAAAGGATATTAAAATTAATATTACAACAATTATTATAATGTTTGTGCTTACGTTTACAATTTTTGTTTTCTTATTTTCAAATATTATTTTGTCTAGGTTTTGTTCGTGTTCAATTTGTTTGATATATAATGATTCTAGTTTTATGTCGGAAAGTAGAGTAGCATTGGAACTTCCTTTAATTTTTGTTATTGCATTTGGCAAACTAAAATTATGATAGACTTTAAGTTTAACATTTGTGTATGTTTTATTAAGCACAGTTATTTCACAATTTTCGAATTTTACTAGGAAAGTTCCTCTAATTTTTATTTTAACCTTACTGCAATTATGAGAAAATGACAATGAATAGAAATTTTTGAAAATTAATATGCCCGGGAAAATTTCAGATACGTTTTCTTGTTTTAGTGTTTGCATTTCGCATTGTGCCTCTTTGAAGTTGAAAATATTGTTTAAGCATTCGTCATAAATGCGTACTAAATTTTTCTTGAGGTTTTCTTTAATGAAGTCTTCATAAACATTATTTTCTGAGTCTACAAGGATATTGTAATTTTTCAATAAAATTGACTTGTTGTATATGTTGGGAATTGGTTCCAGAGTAATTTTAGACAGAGGGCCCTTAGAGTAGTTGGGTATAAGGAGGATTACAATTATAGTATCGGTTTGAATTGCTACTGATACTTTAATATTGGTATAGCTATTGAAATCCATTATAAGATCGAGTTCTGTTTTAGTCAGTATGTCCGTAGGAATTATTCCGAGTTTACTAGAAAAAATTATTTGTCCGATGTCGTTTACGTGGTCTTGCAGAAGAGAAATGTCATTATTTAATTGGTATACCTGTCCCATAAATGTTATTTCGTCCTCTAGGCTTGCAATTTTGTTCTGTAATACGTTTTTGAAACTATTAAAATAAAGTCCGATGCGAGCTTGTTGGTGATTAATGTGTGTTGTAATATTTTGAATTTGATCGGATAGGAAATTGTTTAAGTATGTCAATTTATTAATTTTTCCCTCTATAATTTCTTTGCTGTCACTTAGAGTTTTTATTGAGTTAGTTATTTGTACCTCGTCGTCACTGTCCATTGTTCCCGCTATAAATTTTAAACCTTTGCCAATTACGTTTGCCAATCCACGTTTGCTTCTAAAATGCGGGTTGAGTCCTTCAATTTTAGCCTTTAGTAGTGCAAAATTCTTGTGTACTGTGTTCAAGAGTGGTTTGGATTGAAATGTCATCTCTTCGAGCGAGTGAATATTATCCATTATGAATTCCATGGTTTTTACATAGGTTGTTGTATTAATTATATGCAGGATTTTATTGTAATGTTCGATTGGAGTGAGTTCATCTATTTTCACCGGAACGAATCCATTGTTGTTGTTCAGATCTTGGATGTCGATTATTTTTGCTGCGGTTGTTGTGAAGATTATAAACATTACCAGGGGTGTCATCTGAAAAAGGTCTTTGTTTATTATTTGCTTTTTATAGTAGGACTTTCCTTATTTTGGTATTTCCTATTTTGTTTTATGTGTGTTTTGTAATACTTGTGCCCCGTTCGTGTGTTTCGGTCAAGTTCCTTGATTTCGATAGTTTTTCTCAGATTTTTGAATATTTCCTTGCTTCTTGTTCTTGCTGAGCCGGATGTAATTTTTCTTATTATGATTTGATTTTTAAACAAGTTGATGGGTGCCGTGCCTTCTTTTATCGTTGGAGAATTTAGTTCCAGTGTGTTTACATTTGCAGGCTCAATTCTGGACAATGCGTCGGCATTGCTATTTTTTGTTCCTTTTTTGTATTTAATTACGTAGTCAAATTCCGACAATTTTAGCCTCCATCTGACCAATTTGGAATTAGGCTCTTTTATTGAAAAAAGCCACGTTAATGGTTTGTGATCCGTTTCGATAAAGAACTTTCGTCCGAAAATATAGGGCCTAAAGTATTTGGTTGCCCAAATTATAGCTAGTAGCTCTTTTTCTATCGTACTGTAATTGATTTCGTGGGCGTTAAGCGTACGACTGGCGAAGCATAGTGGGTGGTTGTCTTGTGAAAGGACTGCACCCAGTGCGTAGTTGCTAGCGTCTGTTGTAACTGTGAATTTTTTGTTGAAATCGGGGTACTGTAGAATTGGATCATTGGTCAGTAATCGTTTTAGTGTTTCAAAACTGTGAATATACTGAGGATTTTCTATGTTGATTTTGGAATTCTTTTTTAGGAATTGAGTCATTGGTTTTGCTATTCTTGAATAATCTTTGATAAATTTACGGTAGTAACCTGTTAAGCCTAGAAATGATTTAATTTGCTTTGGGGTTTTTGGAATTGGGAATTTCATTACACAGTCTATCTTCTTAGGATTTGGTTTTATTCCATTGGGCGTAACAATGTGTCCGAGGAACTCTGTTTCCCTCTTTAGAAACTCGCATTTATCTAACTGAACCTTTAAGTTAGCTTGTTTTAGTCGTTCAAAAACCAAATTTAGTGAATTTATATGTTCCTGCAATGATGTAGAGAAAATTATGATATCGTCCAGGTAGACGAGACATATTTTGTTAATAAGTTCGCCCAAGATGTTGTTCATTAGGCGCTGGAACGTTGCTGGGGCCGTTTTTAAACCAAAGGGCATTCTGAGAAATTCGTAGTGACCTCCTTCTACGCTGAACGCGGTTTTGTGTATATCTTCCTCTGCAATATCGATTTGGTGAAACCCCTTCGCTAAATCGAGGGTAGTAAAATATTGGCATCTTCCCAATTTATCTAGTATTTCATCAATATTCGGGATTGGGTATTTGTCATCGATCGTTACTTCATTTAGTTTTCGATAGTCAATAACTAATCTCCATTTTTCCCTTCCACTAGAATCGGATTTCTTTGGCACAATCCATATAGGCGCATTGTAAGGAGAATTGCTGGGCCGAATTATTTGGCTATCCAGCATCTCTTTTATTTGCTTGTCTACTTCATTCTTATGAATGTAGGGGTACCTATACCAAAGATAACAAGATGGGAAACTTGAAAAACATAACCTCAAAAGAGGTTTGTATGTATTAGTGTGCCGAAAAAAGCAACCCTGAAATTCACTCTTGTTCTTCATCGGCCGCAAACTGCCCAAGAAATTACTTCGCACCCCCTTTAAATAATGCCCATACCCAATTTATTATGATATAAATATTTAAGTTAAGTTGTAATAAGCTGTTTGCAACCTAAACTATTTCTTAAGTCCTTTTATTTTTGTTTATACAAGCGTGCAAAGTTTGCCAATTTCTTCAGTTGTTGTATTTGTCAACATTTTTAAAAATTTTGCTTTTACACAAACCCCCGCTATTTTACACAAACCCCCGCTACTTGAGGTGAAATTTAAAAAAGGAGCTTTCTACTTCTTCTCCTGCATTTTTAAGCTAGAACATCGTTTGTACGCAAGTTAAATACAGTATGGATTATGTGTTTTAATATGTTAATCTTTAAGTTGAGTTACAGGAATATATTCTGCATTCAAATAATTGCATGCATTTTCTTATTTGACTCTTTATCGCCAAACGAAATTTGTAATTTTTGGCACTTGTTGTATTTGTCAATGTGTTTTTATATTCACCACAACCGATTTGTGTAAGTCCTGTTATATTTCATGCCATCAGAGTTGTCAACTTCTCATGTTTTCCTTAAAAATTTGCTTGGGTGGAATAAATTTTTTTTTGGCGTTTTCTGGGCTTTATTGGCATTTGTTTTGTCTCTAATGTTTAAAAAACTACATTAGTCATGTATTTTCATAAAATTTTTAGAATCCAGTCATTAAAATTCAGTTAACATAAGAACTTAATATAGAAATTAAGAAGATATAAAAGATAAAACAGTTGACATGTCTAACCACGAAAAATACGCAAAGCAATAAGGCTGAGAACTCTAATTATTTTGATTAATTCAATTAGAACTTTGTCTTTAAACATGCTTGTGGACAATATTCTATTCTTCCCAAGTTAGTATTATTGTACGTTCAGATAGACTTAATTTAACATTTTAAACAAAAAAGCTTTTACATTCAACTCATTCGTTCACATTGCCTGAACCATGATACAAAAACTAAAGGTAAACTCGCTAGATGAGAGCGTACTGGCACAAATGTCAAAACGAAATTGACAACTCAAATAAAATCTCAAAGCTATGAGAAAGACGTGAGCAAGCAAGAATTTTCAAATTGTAAACGAAGTAAAATATGGCTTGTTTCTTAAATTAAAAATAATTAATAATTTAAAGAAATTTACTGCAAGCCATATATTCGCCACACAACTGATTTTGACAATATCCGCAATAACGAAAAGAAAGCACAACCAGCGCTGCAGCTACCTTATTTGTTGTACTATAGCCTGTACCATAGATGCCAGTTTCGTGTGAGAAATCAGTGCGAGTGCGAATAATCAATACATTAATTAAATATGTTTTTAATTAATGTATTGATTTTTTGCTTGAATTTTTGATCAAATTAATACCTATACAAATGATTTCAATTTTTTAATACATATAAAAAAAATATATATATTTTTTGCAAAATATTTTTCGCATGAATTTTTGATCAAATTAATATCTATACAAATGATTTCGCGTTTAGTTATAGTTGCCAACCAAATTACCACAAAAAATCTATTTTTCCCACATATGAATTTTAAAAATACGCCACAAATTTCCCAGTAATGTTGGTCTTATTATTATTTTTTTATATATGTACATATCCAAAAACAAAACCAACCAAAACCTTCACTGTCATTAACTATTATTTATTGCACATGTGGTCGCAGTAATGTTGTTTTTTCATGATAAAAGCTATAGCCCGAAAAAAGATAAATTGGCAACACTACAATTGACAACAGAATGGAAAGAATTTATTTCATTCATAAATTCAACAGCTGACATTATTAACCTTTACACTTCATCTAATCATTTTGTACTTTTCGAAAGAAAACAATATGGTTTCTCATGAATAGAATTTAATTTAACATGAAGTTAAACTACAGCAGTAAATATTTTTACAATATTTGACAATATTTAGTGCACTTTACAGATTTTTGTTGTCCTTATGAAGTCAATCAGTATAAAATGTGTTGGAAGGGTTAAGATTAAAATTAGTAACTAGCATATTCACCTCACTTTTGAGGTGAACAAATTTTTCTCATACGTGTGTTTACTTTTTGGTAATTTCGGATTCCCCACAGAAGTTTCCTATCTTGTTATCTTTGACCTATACGATTTTGTGTGAATTGGAATGTCATTAGTGGTTCGAATTTTATGTTTTATTGCGTTTGTGCCGGTTAAATTTGTTCCTTCTTGAAAAAATATATCTTTATATTTTTTTAAGCATTTGAGTAGCTCCTGATGTTCCTCTGAATTTAGATGTTCTCGCCTGATTTTTCCAATAAGCGCATCCCACCATGGCTTCTCGTTGTATACGCAAAAGTTTTCCGTTGTAATTTTAGTTATTTCGGTATCTTTTACTCGAATTTCACCTTTGCATAATGCTTTAGTTTTTACCTCAGTTTTAAAATTTTCTATATTGTAAATTCCCTTTTCAATTATTGTTTCCCCGTTAGTGCATTTCTTTTCCTCTAGCAAAACTAAACCATTTTCTATGTTAAAAATTAAGTTTACTTTATTTTCATCGTTGTGTTCATGAAAATGAATAGGTAATGGTTTATTGTTTATGATTACTTCTGGGATTGAGTAATCGATTTTTGCTTTATAATGCCTCAGGATATCGTTTCCTATTAAGCCATCGTATTGGTCATGAAATTTGCAAATTATGAATTCTAGCGTTCCGTCTGGGTCTTCGAATTCTCTAAATGTTGGTATTTTAACCTTTTCTCTGATAGTAATTGTATGTTGTAGTGTTTTAATGGAAATATTTTCAGATGGAATATTCCATTTTGGATTGCAGATATTTGGATTTAGAATTGAGTTAGTTGCACCAGTGTCAATTATAAGATCCAGATATCCTAATTTTGTTTTTATTTTTATATATGGTAATTTTCCTCCGAGGCGTGTGAAGGAAAATTTAGGGTTTCAATGTTATTAACGTCCATAGGTTCAGGGGCTGGTTGCCTACTGTCATTTGCTTCAAGGTTCGGATTGTATTGTCTGTTACTTGTATTGTTATAATGTTGTTGTGTTTGGAAATTACTGTGTTGTTGTCGGTTATAGTTATTAGTATGTTGTTGTGCTTGGAAGTTATTTTGTTGTCGTCTGTTATAGTTGTTAGTATGTTGTTGTGCTTGGAAATTATTTTGTTGTCGTTTGTTAGGGAAATTCTGTCGTGTATTTGTTCCGTGGTAATTTGCATTAAAATTGTTTTGTCTTATTTGATGGCCTTGTTGAGGTCTATATGTTGTTGTGTTATTTGATCTCGTATTTTGAATACCATTCAAATGTGCGTATCCAGCTTGGAAAAGGATATCCATTGCGGATTCTAAACTTGTTGGATTCCTACAAGTCAGTATAGTTTTCATTGGCTCTGGAATTTTACTTTTAAATAAATTAAGAGCGGTGCGTCTGTTGTTTTCAGCACATTGATTTGATACGCTTCCTTCTCCCATTATAACCAAAGTTTTATTATTCAGTCGTCTAAGTTTGGTTTTAATTTCATTAAAAAATTCTAAACTATTTGTTTTAAAGGTGGTTGCCCTTAGTTCATCGTAAAGTTCGTCGCAAGATAACCGGTCACCAAAATTGTTCTGTAAAATGTTTTTTATATCCACCCATAATGTAGCCTGATAATTAATTTCGAGGATTTCTTGTGCCTTCCCTTTAAGTTTACTTTTAATTATGTCAGAGAAGAGAAGCTGTGAAGTATCGTCGAATGTTTGTAGGAATGGGTGTATTCTGTCTATCAGTGTTAAAAAAGTTTGTAAATCTTTAATTTTCCCATCAAATTCTGGGAGTGAATTTAAATATTTAACTGGGTTTATTGACACAGAGAGTGGAGTAGGAGCAGTCATTTTTATTCACAAACAAGAATTTAGTTTAAAATTAAATCGGTTAAACGAATGTACTAAAAATAGTTCAAATATGCAAATAAGCTTAATGATAATAATGTTTTCTTACTCTATGAACTTAATATAATAACAAAATAATAGTAATGATAATCAAGTGAGGCAAATTGATCTTACTGTTTCCGAAAGGTAGGTTTCACTACGGCTGTTGCTGTTGGTTTTGGCCTTGGTAATGTTGGTAGGAGTTTAGTTGACCTGTCTTTCTCTTGTTTGTTCGCTCTGTCTCGCAGGTATTGCTGAAATTGCTCGCTTTCTGAAAAGTCCCAGGTGTCTTCGTCGTCACCGAATAATGGCATGGGGTTCCTGCAGGCTTCGTTCTCGCACTTTGTACTTTATATATGATGTCGATGGGAACAATCCTATGTTCTCCTTGCTGTTGCAATACTTTGGTCTTCCAAAGTATGGTTCGTTGTGATAGAGAAAAAGAATCTCTCGTTATGTCTGCACAATTTTGTAGATTTTCGTTGATTTGGTGTGAAAAGCTTTGATCTTTCAAAGTTAATCTTGATGAAAAGCAAATTTTTGCTTCAGGGTTCGTTTTGATTGTCGTTGAAGCATTAAAATGCACGCAAAAATAAAAATAAAATTTATTTGCTTTGACAATCCTACCGACTGCGCCAGTTTTAACTTTTGTTTAATTAACAACGCACAAAGTGTTGGAGATTACTTATGATCTTTTATTTTTCAACTAAACTTGTTAACTGCTTAAAAATACTCTTAACTCTAGTATTTATAGTTACTTAATTGTTATACTTCGAAGTCTCAAACTAACTCTTCTGCTCTTTTAGCAGATAGTTTTGATGGGAAAGAAAGTGACGCAAATTCCGTATAACACTTTCTTTCCATTGCTATTGGTTCAAAATAAATTCTTTAAGTCGATGTTTTGCTTTCGCTTTCATCAAGCGATGATTGGTCAGCATGTGTTCACTAGCGCAAATTTGCCTGCGCTTCTTTCTTAAGAATCGAACTAGGTCGATAAGTGAACGACTGACTCGCTTGCACAATTCTGCCTGCGCTTCTTTCCATGGAATTTAGCTAGGGCAGTAGAATGTTCTTGTGTTGGCTGACTTAGTTTTTGGTTACTCAAGTGGTTTCGAAAGAATTCACTTGAGCAATCTGTAAGCAATTTCAATATTGATTTAGATTTTGTAATTTAATATTGCCGCACAAGTTGTGACTAAAAAGAGTGTGGCATGTTTGCGACATAAGTGTGTCATAAAATAGCAAACATGGGTTTTATATGGTAAAATGTTCTTGGAATTATATTAAGAACACTTTACCATGCGTTATTTTATTTTCTATGGGTAGTGTTGCAGGGTGTACTGTAACTGCTAAGCAGCTGCAAGCAACGAATTGATAATTTAGTTGATCTTCAACCTCGTGCTTTGCGACTGTGATCGGGTAACAAAATCGTAAATTAAAAAAACAAACAAACAAAAATAATTTCTTTAAAATAACATTAAAAATTACAAACAAAAAAAAAAATTTGCCTTCAAATTTCAATAGAATATGTCTTAAAACTAATAATATAAGTGAAACATTTGCAAAGTGTGTTATAATTTGAAAATAAAAAAAAGCAACAATATTTTATACTACCTTATAATTAATTAAAGCTAATTCTTATGTCAATTCTAAAACTTATTCTTAAAAAGTTGGGTAAAATGAAGAAAAATGAAGTATTTCTAAACTTAAATTATTAGCTTAAAAAAGTAAATTATATGAGTTAAATCCTAACAACAATTCCTTGTTTTTTTTTTTCTAAATACAACGCGTAAATTTTACATTAAAAACAACAAAAATCAAAAAAATATACTCAAGAAAAGCAACAACGAATTCGATACTAAATACAAGTTACTGAATGAGGTGAATAGTTTCACCGTCTTATTGTTATCCAAACTTTAACTTTAACTTTAACTTTAACTTTAACTTTAACTTTAACTTTAACTTTAACTTTAACTTTAACTTTAACTTTAACTTTAACTTTAACTTTAACTTTAACTTTAACTTTAACTTTAACTTTAACTTTAACTTTAACTTTAACTTTAACTTTAACTTTAACTTTAACTTTAACTTTAACTTTAACTTTAACTTTAACTTTAACTTTAACTTTAACTTTAACTTTAACTTTAACTTTAACTTTAACTTTAACTTTAACTTTAACTTTAACTTTAACTTTAACTTTAACTTTAACTTTAACTTTAACTTTAACTTTAACTTTAACTTTAACTTTAACTTTAACTTTAACTTTAACTTTAACTTTAACTTTAACTTTAACTTTAACTTTAACTTTAACTTTAACTTTAACTTTAACTTTAACTTTAACTTTAACTTTAACTTTAACTTTAACTTTAACTTTAACTTTAACTTTAACTTTAACTTTAACTTTAACTTTAACTTTAACTTTAACTTTAACTTTAACTTTAACTTTAACTTTAACTTTAACTTTAACTTTAACTTTAACTTTAACTTTAACTTAACTTTAACTTTAACTTTAACTTTAACTTTAACTTTAACTTTAACTTTAACTTTAACTTTAACTTTAACTTTAACTTTAACTTTAACTTTAACTTTAACTTTAACTTTAACTTTATTTAACTTTAACTTTAACTTTAACTTTAACTTTAACTTTAACTTTAACTTTAACTTTAACTTTAACTTTAACTTTAACTTTAACTTTAACTTTAACTTTAACTTTAACTTTAACTTTAACTTTAACTTTAACTTTAACTTTAACTTTAACTTTAACTTTAACTTTAACTTTAACTTTAACTTTAACTTTAACTTTAACTTTAACTTTAACTTTAACTTTAACTTTAACTTTAACTTTAACTTTAACTTTAACTTTAACTTTAACTTTAACTTTAACTTTAACTTTAACTTTAACTTTAACTTTAACTTTAACTTTAACTTTAACTTTAACTTTAACTTTAACTTTAACTTTAACTTTAACTTTAACTTTAACTTTAACTTTAACTTTAACTTTAACTTTAACTTTAACTTTAACTTTAACTTTAACTTTAACTTTAACTTTAACTTTAACTTTAACTTTAACTTTAACTTTAACTTTAACTTTAACTTTAACTTTAACTTTAACTTTAACTTTAACTTTAACTTTAACTTTAACTTTAACTTTAACTTTAACTTTAACTTTAACTTTAACTTTAACTTTAACTTTAACTTTAACTTTAACTTTAACTTTAACTTTAACTTTAACTTTAACTTTAACTTTAACTTTAACTTTAACTTTAACTTTAACTTTAACTTTAACTTTAACTTTAACTTTAACTTTAACTTTAACTTTAACTTTAACTTTAACTTTAACTTTAACTTTAACTTTAACTTTAACTTTAACTTTAACTTTAACTTTAACTTTAACTTTAACTTTAACTTTAACTTTAACTTTAACTTTAACTTTAACTTTAACTTTAACTTTAACTTTAACTTTAACTTTAACTTTAACTTTAACTTTAACTTTAACTTTAACTTTAACTTTAACTTTAACTTTAACTTTAACTTTAACTTTAACTTTAACTTTAACTTTAACTTTAACTTTAACTTTAACTTTAACTTTAACTTTAACTTTAACTTTAACTTTAACTTTAACTTTAACTTTAACTTTAACTTTAACTTTAACTTTAACTTTAACTTTAACTTTAACTTTAACTTTAACTTTAACTTTAACTTTAACTTTAACTTTAACTTTAACTTTAACTTTAACTTTAACTTTAACTTTAACTTTAACTTTAACTTTAACTTTAACTTTAACTTTAACTTTAACTTTAACTTTAACTTTAACTTTAACTTTAACTTTAACTTTAACTTTAACTTTAACTTTAACTTTAACTTTAACTTTAACTTTAACTTTAACTTTAACTTTAACTTTAACTTTAACTTTAACTTTAACTTTAACTTTAACTTTAACTTTAACTTTAACTTTAACTTTAACTTTAACTTTAACTTTAACTTTAACTTTAACTTTAACTTTAACTTTAACTTTAACTTTAACTTTAACTTTAACTTTAACTTTAACTTTAACTTTAACTTTAACTTTAACTTTAACTTTAACTTTAACTTTAACTTTAACTTTAACTTTAACTTTAACTTTAACTTTAACTTTAACTTTAACTTTAACTTTAACTTTAACTTTAACTTTAACTTTAACTTTAACTTTAACTTTAACTTTAACTTTAACTTTAACTTTAACTTTAACTTTAACTTTAACTTTAACTTTAACTTTAACTTTAACTTTAACTTTAACTTTAACTTTAACTTTAACTTTAACTTTAACTTTAACTTTAACTTTAACTTTAACTTTAACTTTAACTTTAACTTTAACTTTAACTTTAACTTTAACTTTAACTTTAACTTTAACTTTAACTTTAACTTTAACTTTAACTTTAACTTTAACTTTAACTTTAACTTTAACTTTAACTTTAACTTTAACTTTAACTTTAACTTTAACTTTAACTTTAACTTTAACTTTAACTTTAACTTTAACTTTAACTTTAACTTTAACTTTAACTTTAACTTTAACTTTAACTTTAACTTTAACTTTAACTTTAACTTTAACTTTAACTTTAACTTTAACTTTAACTTTAACTTTAACTTTAACTTTAACTTTAACTTTAACTTTAACTTTAACTTTAACTTTAACTTTAACTTTAACTTTAACTTTAACTTTAACTTTAACTTTAACTTTAACTTTAACTTTAACTTTAACTTTAACTTTAACTTTAACTTTAACTTTAACTTTAACTTTAACTTTAACTTTAACTTTAACTTTAACTTTAACTTTAACTTTAACTTTAACTTTAACTTTAACTTTAACTTTAACTTTAACTTTAACTTTAACTTTAACTTTAACTTTAACTTTAACTTTAACTTTAACTTTAACTTTAACTTTAACTTTAACTTTAACTTTAACTTTAACTTTAACTTTAACTTTAACTTTAACTTTAACTTTAACTTTAACTTTAACTTTAACTTTAACTTTAACTTTAACTTTAACTTTAACTTTAACTTTAACTTTAACTTTAACTTTAACTTTAACTTTAACTTTAACTTTAACTTTAACTTTAACTTTAACTTTAACTTTAACTTTAACTTTAACTTTAACTTTAACTTTAACTTTAACTTTAACTTTAACTTTAACTTTAACTTTAACTTTAACTTTAACTTTAACTTTAACTTTAACTTTAACTTTAACTTTAACTTTAACTTTAACTTTAACTTTAACTTTAACTTTAACTTTAACTTTAACTTTAACTTTAACTTTAACTTTAACTTTAACTTTAACTTTAACTTTAACTTTAACTTTAACTTTAACTTTAACTTTAACTTTAACTTTAACTTTAACTTTAACTTTAACTTTAACTTTAACTTTAACTTTAACTTTAACTTTAACTTTAACTTTAACTTTAACTTTAACTTTAACTTTAACTTTAACTTTAACTTTAACTTTAACTTTAACTTTAACTTTAACTTTAACTTTAACTTTAACTTTAACTTTAACTTTAACTTTAACTTTAACTTTAACTTTAACTTTAACTTTAACTTTAACTTTAACTTTAACTTTAACTTTAACTTTAACTTTAACTTTAACTTTAACTTTAACTTTAACTTTAACTTTAACTTTAACTTTAACTTTAACTTTAACTTTAACTTTAACTTTAACTTTAACTTTAACTTTAACTTTAACTTTAACTTTAACTTTAACTTTAACTTTAACTTTAACTTTAACTTTAACTTTAACTTTAACTTTAACTTTAACTTTAACTTTAACTTTAACTTTAACTTTAACTTTAACTTTAACTTTAACTTTAACTTTAACTTTAACTTTAACTTTAACTTTAACTTTAACTTTAACTTTAACTTTAACTTTAACTTTAACTTTAACTTTAACTTTAACTTTAACTTTAACTTTAACTTTAACTTTAACTTTAACTTTAACTTTAACTTTAACTTTAACTTTAACTTTAACTTTAACTTTAACTTTAACTTTAACTTTAACTTTAACTTTAACTTTAACTTTAACTTTAACTTTAACTTTAACTTTAACTTTAACTTTAACTTTAACTTTAACTTTAACTTTAACTTTAACTTTAACTTTAACTTTAACTTTAACTTTAACTTTAACTTTAACTTTAACTTTAACTTTAACTTTAACTTTAACTTTAACTTTAACTTTAACTTTAACTTTAACTTTAACTTTAACTTTAACTTTAACTTTAACTTTAACTTTAACTTTAACTTTAACTTTAACTTTAACTTTAACTTTAACTTTAACTTTAACTTTAACTTTAACTTTAACTTTAACTTTAACTTTAACTTTAACTTTAACTTTAACTTTAACTTTAACTTTAACTTTAACTTTAACTTTAACTTTAACTTTAACTTTAACTTTAACTTTAACTTTAACTTTAACTTTAACTTTAACTTTAACTTTAACTTTAACTTTAACTTTAACTTTAACTTTAACTTTAACTTTAACTTTAACTTTAACTTTAACTTTAACTTTAACTTTAACTTTAACTTTAACTTTAACTTTAACTTTAACTTTAACTTTAACTTTAACTTTAACTTTAACTTTAACTTTAACTTTAACTTTAACTTTAACTTTAACTTTAACTTTAACTTTAACTTTAACTTTAACTTTAACTTTAACTTTAACTTTAACTTTAACTTTAACTTTAACTTTAACTTTAACTTTAACTTTAACTTTAACTTTAACTTTAACTTTAACTTTAACTTTAACTTTAACTTTAACTTTAACTTTAACTTTAACTTTAACTTTAACTTTAACTTTAACTTTAACTTTAACTTTAACTTTAACTTTAACTTTAACTTTAACTTTAACTTTAACTTTAACTTTAACTTTAACTTTAACTTTAACTTTAACTTTAACTTTAACTTTAACTTTAACTTTAACTTTAACTTTAACTTTAACTTTAACTTCAACCAGCACTTTAACAATTACACTTGTTATTTAAAAATTATTTTCAATTTACTTCACTTTGTTTGTGATATCAAAAATAAAATATTTAAGGTAGAGAAAAATTAGATTTGAAAAAAGCAAGTCATATTTTATTTTGTAAAAAACAAATATAAAAAGTTTGAAAAAAAATTTGTAAAAAATATAGCCAGCAAATAAAATTGCTATAAAGCTTAAATAAAATTGCAAATTTACAAACAACGCAAATAAAATTGCAATAAAAAACTTGATTTTTAATTTACATAACATATGAGCATTAACATATATATAAAATTTATACAGCTCTAGCAACACTGCAGCAGCAACATACTGTGAGGCCTTGCACCATGTTCCTGTATAAAATGTAAGTGTTTATTTTATTCATATTTTACATTTGTAATAATATTTATATATTAATGCTAATTTAATTGCTCTTAAAAGATTTATTAAAGTTGAGTCTCTAACTTATTTGTAAAAATCACTTTACGTATATTTCAATTTCAATTATACATAAATCACTTAAGTTATCCACTTAGTTACTAAATAGTTGACCTAGATAATTCGCGGAACCAAGGGTTAAGATTACTATCATTTTACGCACACATAACGTCGCACTGCGCTCTCCCTCGCTCAGAAGTTATTTTTTTTTTTTTGTTGTTTCAATGTTTGGTTTAAAAGTTAAGTAATTGTGGAGACTTTCATTTGTCAATGAAGTGGACTTAAATCAAGCTAAATTTTCTCTTGGAATTGATGAACGAATTCTTTTTAGTATTTTCTTGCATTCTTTGCTTCTTACTATTCTAACAACAAATTAATTGTGCTTTTGTTTGAATTATTGCTAAGATAGTTCAGATACACAGTGAACGATATATGAAATAGAATTTTATTAAAATTCAGCACTTAAATTTTTTTGTTTAACTAAATTTCTTAAATAATTAGTTTTTTTTTTCTTTTTGTAACTTCTAATTCTTTAAATTTGCATTTATGTTAAACCATTTCATTATAACCTGAATTTATTATAAAATAAAATTTTGTCATTATTATAAGAATGTGATTATGTTGGAAATAACATGGAGATTACAATAAAATTATTTAAAAATGGAAATCTCAAGTAAAAAATGAATTAAATCAATAAAATTTGGTATGGTAAGGTAAAAGGTAATTGTTTATATTGGGATTCGTTACAAAAGCAGCAACGAATCATGGAGGGTGGGTATCAGATGACGTATCGACTAACACCTAAGGATACTGTCGCACATTTTGTCTTTTCAGAAGAAGATCATTCACCTTTGAGTTTATTTTGGGTGAGTTCGTAATAGTTTATTTTTTTTCTCCATTTTTGTTAATTTTTTTTTTGTAAAATTAAGGCCACTCGAGGACTCTTTAAAAGTGTACCCAGCGGGGTTCTGGTTGGAAAGAGGTCAAGAACAACCCCACGGGCTGATTGCTAGCTGTTTTTAGAAAGGGTCCACACGACCTCCTTCCCCAGTTCAATCCAACTTAGGTTGTCCAGTTGGTTGGTTAAAATTTTTGGCGCCCAACGTGGGGCAGGCAAAAAAAGCAAGGAAAGAAACAGTTAGGAAATCTAAGTAAAATCGTAACAGAAAACTTGACTACTAAGTTTTCTGCATTGAATTTCTAAAGCTTTCGATTGTTTGTCCTTTTCCGTTTCATAAAGTTCATTTGCATAATATTGTTATTTTTAACAGTTTAAATATTTTATATAGTTTTGGTTGAAAATAAATGTTTTAATCTTAAAGGATGTTCGATACTTTGGCTTCAGTTTCGTTCGAAGTTTATCGCCTGCAAAGAATTACTTCATTCCTTTTTCATTCAAATTATATTAATATTGTTAATTTTGTTTTGATAATTGAAATTGTTAAGTTAGTAGATTTTAATCTTGAGTTAATTTTGGAAAACAACAATAATGCGCTATGCAATATTTTGTCCATTTTAATAATGACATGTTTTAATTTTTACGATTACTTTTCTTAATTCATTTATGGTTAGTTTCAATAGCCCATTTTTGCTATCTATCTTCTCTTGATAAACAAAGTGTTTATATTATATTATAACTTTTACCTCAAAACCTACCTACCTACCACCTAAAAATTTTTTTTTTTTTTAAATTGTAAATACTACTATGGCTGTTGTTCGAAGTACGGAAAATATTCCTGCATTGTCAGCAGTATCTTTAGAAGGTCAATGTTCTATTTGCCTTCAAATGATGTTAGAAGAAGAAGAATGCAATATTACGCGTTGTAATCATGTATTCCATAAGCAATTTATTTTAAATTGGCTCCAAGAGCATAATGAATGTCCTTGTTGTAGACGTTTAAGTCACACCAAAGAGCTTCAACCCATTAAAATTACCCTTCGAAAAGTAATTAAAACTGTTCCATCTGAGTTAGGTCGCGGTCGTGGCCGTACAACCCCTCGTAGATATAATACTCGAAATCCTAATCGTCGTCGCAAGTATGAGCTCTCAAGCTTCGTTACCTGATCTTCATACTGATAGAGACCAATCAAATGTAGGTACCGAGAACCGTTCGTTACCACTGATTGAAGTAAATGATTATGCACAATCACAGCAAAATTGTTCTATTCCGAATACTCATAACAATACTTTGCCTCGTGTTAGTACCGATACTAATATTAATGCGAATGCAATCATTGATTATAACAGAATATCCAGCATGATTGAGCAGTCAATTCAACGTCAGTTTGTTGCTATGAATATTAATAGTCAATCTAACAATAATTTTCGAAGGAGGCCAATCAGTCCTCAAAATAATAACAATATTAATCAAAATTTGTCTCAGTCTAATACTGTTCATAATTTAAATCCTGATAAAATTTCTAATATGATCCAAAATTGGAACATACGTTTTGATGGATCGTCAGAAGGCTTGAATGTTGAGGAATTTATTTATAGAGTTCGTTCTTTAACCGCTGATTCCTTAAACAATGATTTTACGTCTGTTTGTAAAAACTTACATATTCTTTTAACCGGTAAGGCAAGAGATTGGTACTGGAGGTACCACAAACAGGTTGCAAGAATTGAATGGCCAGATTTTTGTGCATCAATTAGATATCAATATAAAGAGTATCGATCAAATTATGATATTCGTGAGCAAATTAGGAATCGAAAACAAAAAGCCCATGAAAATTTTGAAACATTTTATGATGCTATTTCTACAATGGTTGATAAGTTATCAGAACCTCTAGAAGAGACGGAGTTAATCGAAATGGTTACTCGTAATCTTATTCCCGAAGTCCGTCATGAATTATTATATATTCCAATTCATTCAATTCAACTGTCTGTCAACTGAGAGAAAATCTAGTTGACGATCACTCGTTTCTTCGAATGTCTACGACACGAAATGCTACTAATTTGCCAGTTCGTAGAAATATTTCAGCGATTGAACAATAAGGGCTCGAAGATGACAATATAGATACAGAAGTAGAATTGTCCATTGCTGTTCAGCACAATTCTATCAAAATTTTTAAGTGTTGGAATTGTGGTGGTGAAGGTCATCACTGGGAAGATTGCCTCGAAGAAAGGAAAATCTTTTGCTATGGCTGTGGTACCCCTAATATTTATAAGCCACAATGTTCTAAATGCGCTTCTCGTCGTTCGGAAAACTTAACCAAGGGTGCATTCAATTCCAACCGAATGCCCCCAAAAATTTAGAAGAACCATTTTTTAAAAATAAGTTACCCTTCGGTACGCATAACTATTTGCCGGCTAGCTCAGTGAATAATAATAAGAATGATGTGAATTTAAAAGAAGAAAGTAATTCTAGTATTAATATTTCTATATTAAAAAGACACAAAAGACCTGACAAAGAACTTATTTTGAAATTATACCTTATCACATTCGATTGAAAAATTATAATGACGCAAGGAATAGACTTTTTAACAATTGTGAAATTTAAAGAAAACCAAAAAGGTCAACGTTGCGTATACGTCACTTTTATAAGAAAATTATTAGTTTCGTCAATTTTTGCAAATAATGAGGATATGAGGTTTTATGCACAAGTCGAATTTTTAGACTATGTTGAATTCGGTCTATTAGATACAGTAGCTAACGTTAGTTGCGTGGGTTCGACATTAGCCCTCGATAATTTAGAGAAAAATCCAAATTTTAAAAGAATTACATCTAAAGTTAAAACTGCAGATGGAGGTGTTCATAATGTGATGGGTTTAATTAAGGTTGATATGAAATATAAAAATGATATAAAAGAAATAAATTTTTATGTCATTCCATCAATAAATCAAAGAGTTATTTTAGGAATTGATTTCTGGAAGTTGTTTAATTTAGCACCTGGGGTGATATCTTCTGTTGAGATGGAAGAAAGTTCAAAACACTTAGAAGAAATTGTGGAAACGGTGGAAAAATATCAACTTACAAACAAACAACAACAGCAACTAGAAGTAGTTAAACAAATGTTTCCAAATTTTGAAGTTCAGGGTCTTGGAAGAACTACGTTAATAAAACATGAAATTGACATTGGAGAAGCAAAGCCAATAAAACAGAGATTTAATCCAGTAAGTCCTGCTGTAGAAAATCTAATGTTTACAGAAATCGACAGAATGTTAAGTTTAGGTGTAATAGAAACAAGTCAAAGTGCTTGGAGTTCACCGATGAGATTAGTTATGAAGCCAGGAAATGTAAGATTATGCCTTGATGCAAGAAAACTAAATTCCGTGACTAAAAAAGATGCATATCCGTTAGCCAGTCTTGAAGGTATATTTGCAAGATTACCCAAAGCTAATTTAATTACAAAACTTGATTTAAAAGATACATATTGGCAGATTGCATTATCTGAAAAATCTAAACAGTATACAGCTTTTACGGTGCCTGGAAGGCCTTTGTATCAGTTTGTGACAATGCCATTCGGATTATGTAACGCGCCATCTACGATGTGCAGATTGATAGATGAAATTATACCAGCTGATCTTCGATATTGTGTTTTCGGGTATCTTGATGATTTATGTATAGTTTCCGAAAATTTTGATAATCACATAGAGGTATTAATCAGAATTGCCCAGCAGTTTAAAAAAGCTAATTTGACATTAAATATTCTGAAAAGTAAATTTTGCGTTACCAAAGTTAAGTATCTTGGTTACATAATAGGCAATGGAGGGATAGCAACGGATCAAGAAAAAATAGATTCAATAATAAATTGGCCAGTTCCGAATAATTTAAGGCAGGTTCGAGGCTTTTTAGGTCTATGTGGTTCGTATCGTCGATTTATCGCAAATTTTGCTGATGTATCCTTTCCCATTACCGAAGTACTATCCACGAAAAAGAAATTTCAGTGGACAGCAGAAGCTCAGTCAGCTTTTGATACTCTAAAAACCCTGCTTACTTCAGCTCCAGTTTTAATAAATCCCGATTTTTCCAAAAAATGTTATCTTCATTGTGATGCCAGTGACTATGGGATTGGTGCAGTTCTTGTTCAATTGACCGATGATGGTTCAGAAAAACCAATTGCTTATATGTCAAAAAAGTTACATACAGCACAAAGAAACTATAGCGTAACCGAACGAGAATGTTTAGCTGCTATAGAAGCCATTGAAAGATTTAGGTGCTATATTGAATTGCAAGAATTCGAAGTGATAACGGATCACGCCAGTTTAGTTTGGCTAATGCTTCAACAAAATCTAAGTGGTAGACTTGCGAGGTGGGCATTAAAACTCCAAGGCTACACCTTTTCGATTAGCCATCGTAAGGGAAAAGATAATGTTGTACCCGATGCCTTGTCGAGAATTCCTGATGGTGAAATCTTGAGTATCGAACAGGTAGGTCCCGAAATTGATTTAGATTCGAAACACTTTTTGATGAAGATTTTTTAAATTTGATTAAAAGAATCAGACACGATCAGTCAAAATTTCCTGATATTAAAGTTGTGGAACAATATGTTTTTAAAGAACAGAACATGCAAGTGGAAATTTACCACAAGAAATGGCTTCGTGGAAGTTATGGATTCCACAAACGCTTAGAGAAGATGTGATTAAACGAGCACATGATAGTGTTATTGCGTCTCATGGAGGAATGGTGAAGACAATAGATCTCATCCGAAGAAGTTTTTATTGGCCAGGCTTAGTCAAAGATGTACAAGAGTACATTAGAAAGTGCGACATCTGTAAGTCAACAAAAGCTCCAAACTTTTCCTTAAAACCACCAATGGGTAATCAAGCTTTGTCTTTGCGACCTTTTCAACGAATATACGTAGACATCTTAGGTCCATATCTCAGAAGTAAAAAAGGCAATATTGGTTTGTTGATCGTTGTTGACCATTTTAGTAAATTTCACTGGCTTTGTCCTTTAAAAAAATTCACAGCTTTGAAAATTCAAGAATTTCTTTTAAACAATATTTTCCATTCATGGGAATAAAACACGTTTACACCGCTTTTTATTCACCGCAAAGCAATGCTTCAGAACGCGTGAATCGTTCGCTCATTGCTGCTATTCGAGCATATATAAAACAAGATCATCGTCAATGGGATGAACATATCAGTAGTATCTCTTGTGCACTAAGAAACTCAATACACCAAAGTATAAACTGCTCCCCCTATCAAGCTCTATACGGATTTAACATGATTACTCATGGTTCACATTAAAAGTTACTAAATAATTTAAAATTGCTAGAAGAACCAAATGTTTATTTAAAATCAGAAGATAACTTAGCTCTGCTAAGAGAAGATATACGTAAAAATATTAAAAAGGCGTATGAGAAAAATGTCAAGCAATATAATCTGCGCTCAAGACCTGTTTCATTTCAGATAAACCTAGAAGTCTTTCGTAGAAACTTTGCACAAAGTCCATCCTTTATTAAAGCTCGGGTTAGGGAAAAGGTCGGTAATAATTATTATGTATTAGAAGATTTGCAGGCAAAACTTGTTGGCACGTTTCATGCAAAAGATATGCGACCCTAACCACCGATTATTCAAGTGAAATTTTCAGCTAAGTTTCCAGTTAAAAACAGTCACCTTATCTGCTTATGTAACATTCCAATGCTACCAAATTTATTTTAGTAAGCTATTTATTTTTTTATCAAAAACTAAACACAGCTTTTCGAACATTTGTCAAACTCGCCAACTTCGTAAGGTTTAACTTCTCCCATCTTAATTTATTAACTTCCTTTTCTATCTAAACTTTGACGAGAGCAGATTTCATCCTAATAAATACCAGAAAAATCTGAGAAGAGTTAATAAACAGTCAAAAATATATTTTCTTGACACAACATGCCTAGTAAACTGATTTTTAATTTTCGTCTTCAATTTATTTAATCGTAAGTACATAATTTGTATATTAAATAATTTGTCAATCCTGGAGTCAAGCCTAAACAAAAGCAATATTTTTGCTTTTTAGATAAAATTCTTCATTAAATCCATTTGATCCAAAAGTTGGATTCTTAAACGTGCTATCGAGGCACCCGCTTTTCTTCTCACGCTTTGACAAAGCGAAATTGGAGCTCTAATGTCAGAACTACCGCAACTACCACACTTAATTCGCCCATCCATCAATATCGAGCTAAGCAGCTGCAAGCAACGAGTTGATAATTTAGTTGATCTTCAACCTCGTGCTTTGCGACCATGATCGGGTAACAAAATCGTAAATTAAAAAAACAAACAAACAAAAATAATTTCTTTAAAATAACATTAAAAATTACAAACAAAAAAAAAAAATTTGCCTTCAAATTTCAATAGAATATGTCTTAAAACTAATAATATAAGTGAAACATTTGCAAAGTGTGTTATAATTTGAAAATAAAAAAAAGCAACAATATTTTATACTACCTTATAATTAATTAAAGCTAATTCTTATGTCAATTCTAAAACTTATTCTTAAAAAGTTCGGTAAAATGAAGAAAAATGAAGTATTTCTAAACTTAAATTATTAGCTTAAAAAAGTAAATTATATGAGTTAAATCCTAACAACAATTCCTTGTTTTTTGTTTTTCTAAATACAACGCGTAAATTTTACATTAAAAACAACAAAAATCAAAAAAATATACTCAAGAAAAGCAACAACGAATTCGATACTAATTACATAACATATGAGCATTAAATTATATATAAAATTTATACAGCTCTAGCAATACTGCAGCAGCAACATACTGTGAGGCCTTGCACCATGTTCCTGTATAAAATGTAAGTGTTTATTTTATTCATATTTTACATTTGTAATAATATTTATATATTAATGCTAATTTAATTGCTCTTAAAAGATTTATTAAAGTTGAGTCTCTAACTTATTTGTAAAAATCACTTTACGTATATTTCAATTTCAATTATACATAAATCACTTAAGTTATCCACTTAGTTACTAAATAGTTGACCTAGATAATTCGCGGAACCAAGGGTTAAGATTACTATCATTTTACGCACACATAACGTCGCACTGCGCTCTCCCTCGCTCAGAAGTTATTTTTATACCCCCACGCGTACTGCGTAAGGGGTATATTAATTTTGTCACGACGTGTGTAACACCCAAAAGGAGGCGTGGTAGGTATGGAAAAGTATATATATTCTTGATCAGCATCACCACCTGAGTTGATTTAGCCATGTCCGTCTGTCTGTCCGTCTGTCCGTCTGTCTGTCGACACGATTACAGCCGTAATTTTGAAGATATCGTAATGAAATTCGATATTTAAGCTTTTTTTTAAAAAACTAAGGTCAAGTTCGAGAATGGGCTTAATCGGATGAAAACCACGCCTACCTCCCATACAACCCCAAAATTGAAAACTCTGCAAAGAAGCTAATATTAAAGCTGCAATACTGAAATTTGGTATATGTATATTCTATGTCAAAATTAAGATGTCATAGAAAATGGGCGTTATCCCCCCACTAACACGCCCACCTCCCATACAACCCCAAAATTGAAATATCTATAAAGAGGCTAATATTAAAGTTACAAGACGGAAACTCGGTATTTGTGTTTTCAATGTCAAAAACGAGGTGTGTTAGAAAAATGGGCGTCATCCACCCACTAACACGCCCACCTCCCATACAACCCCAAAATTGAACAATCTATAAAGAGGCTAATATTAAAGTTACAAGATGGAAACTCGGTATTTGTGTATTTAATGTCAAAACTGAGGTGTGTTATAAAAATGGGTGTCATCCACCAATTAACACGCCCACCTCCCATACAACCCCAAAATTTAAAACTTTATAAAAATTCCAAAAAGCTCTCCATTTTAAGATTCTTCCAACCTTAAGAATCGGCCGTGGGGGTATTTTTACTTCGGCCAAGTCGAAGATATAGCTTACTAGTTTTTTTGTTTTGTTGTTTCAATGTTTGGTTTAAAAGTTAAGTAATTGTGGAGACTTTCATTTGTCAATGAAGTGGATTTAAATCAAGCTAAATTTTCTCTTGGAATTGATGAACGAATTGTTTTTAGTTTTTTCTTGCATTCTTTGCTTCTTACTATTCTAACAACAAATTAATTGTGCTTTTGTTTGAATTATTGCTAAGATAGTTCAGATACACAGTGAACGAAATATGAAATAGAATTTTATTAAAATTCAGCACTTAAATTTTTTTCTTTAACTAAAAAAAAAAAAAGTTAACTAAAAAAAAAAAAGTTTTTTTTTTTCTTTTTGTAACTTCTAATTCTTTAAATTTGCATGTATGTAAAACCATTTCATTATAACCTGAATTTATTATAAAATAAAATTTTGTCATTATTATAAGAATGTGATTATGTTGGAAATAACATGGAGATTACAATAAAATTATTTAAAAATGGAAATCTCAAGTAAAAAATGAATTAAATCAATAAAATTTGGTATGGTAAGGTAAAAGGTAATTGTTTATATTGGGATTCGTTACAAAAGCATCAACGAATCATGGAGGGTGGGTATCAGATGACGTATCGACTAACACCTAAGGATACTGTCGCACATTTTGTCTTTTCAGAAGAAGATCATTCACATTTGAGTTTATTTTGGGTGAGTTCGTAATAGTTTATTTTTTTTTTTCTCCATTTTTGTTACGCATACATTGAAAAGCCGTGCACCCAAAACGAGTCACTTTTTGGTGCGGATTTTGGTCCAGAGGCATAATTGGGCCATATGTTTCTTGTGGGCCAATTTTAAGTTTTAATTAACTAATGTTTTAAGAGGTTTTTTGGCCAGTAATTTTTAATTGCAATCTTTAAAAAAATATAAAAATTCAATTTTTTACCCGACGTTTCGTCAATTGTTTGTTGACATCTTCAGGGGTATATATTTTTTCTAAAACACAATAAATTCACAATTAAAAGAACAATTTTTTACACATTTTAAATAAACTTACATTTCTATTAAAAAACTACATTATATAAACACAAAATAGATAACAATAAAAATTTTAACGATAACAATAAACGCTTTATGAGTCCAGTGCTACTGTGTAATTGTTATTAATGTTGTCAGTGTCTTCTTTAAAATTTATTGCCCTGTCCCCTTTCTGTTGTATTCGTAAACTTTCTAAAGTCATTCTTTTGTTTGTTTTGTTTTCTATGTCTAAAATTTTAGCATCATCAAAATCAGCTGTGTGACCTGTCGCTAATATGTGTTGGGCTAATGCGGTTGTTGTTTTTTTGTTTCTAATGTCCAGCTTGTGTTCTGTCATTCGTATTTTTAGCGCTCTTTTTGTTGTTCCTATGTATATTTTGTCACAGCTTTCATTTTCTGTTCCTTTACATTGTATTTCATATACAACATTGTTTTTTTCCTCTTTCTCTATTTTTGTTTTTGTTTGTGTAAAAATTCTGTTTAAGAGCCCGAACAGAACCAAAGCGGTCGACGGCTGGCGGATTCGCCGTTCAGCAGATTGCATGAAAACGTATGCAGTCGGCAAAAATGAATTCGCTGGGCGAATCCGCGACGGAAAAACGCCAGAATAGAATCTATTCTATTTTTGCTACGGCGGCTGGCGGATTTCTCTCTGAGTATCATAAATGTTGCCATATTTTTGCTAAGAATTGGCTGTGTTTAATGTAATTTTTTTAGTTTTTAGTATATTCTGACGTTTTGTTTTTTGTGTCTGTGTTACATTTATGTGAATTCAAAACAAAATACGAAATAAATAAGAAATAATTTTGTTCAAAATGGACATTTTCGGTAAAATGGATTTCGATGAAAAATTAATTGAAGAAGTTAAAAAAATAGATTTTTTATATAATTTAAAATCAATTAATTACAAAAATGTAATAAAAAAAGAAGAGGCATGGAAGAATATAGGTGAAATACTCCATGCAAATGGTAAGTTTTTAAAACTTTTGTTAAAATAACAAATTAAAAACGTTCCGCTTTAGGTGACTTTTGCAAAAAGCGGTGGAAAAATTTAAGAGACACTTATAAAAAAATGAAGCAGCGGGAGCAAGTACGCTCAGGTGGTGCAGCACCTGAAACCAAGAAGCCATGGAAGTTCTATGAGATGCTATCATTTCTTGATGGGGTACAAAGCAGTAGAAAGTGAGTTTTGTGAATAATATAACATCCAAAAATATAAATAACTTAAATAAATAAGATCCCAAAAGGGATAATTTCATAAATATATGTGTTATATGTGATATTTATAATTATTTATTTCCTTTTTTTCTGGATAGAACATATGGAAATATTCAAAATGAAGAGATAGTTGTCGATGACACTGCAGCAGTTTCAAATTTTATAGAAGACAACGAGCAACCAAGCTGTTCATTTAATTGTGTATCGCCAGAGATGTTAGTCGATTCCCTGTGCTCCACTTCTGCAGACAACCCACGTAAGCGGAAGCGTGATGACTTGCAGGAAAAATTTTCCAATTTTTTCAGTCAAGCGTCAGAAAGTATTGACAAAATTTGCAGCACCTATGAAGACAAACAACGAGGTGAGGCCAACTCGACAAGACTGCTTTTTACTGCTTTGGAAAGCAAAATACAAAGCGCAAATTTGACATCGCTGCAGCTGATGGATTTAGAAATTAATATTGCAAGTTTCGTGTATCAGAAACTTACTGAAATGCAAGAAAAATTATAGTTTATTTTTAAAAACATTGTTAAATTTTTGAGTTTTCATTATTATTTTTTATTATAAGTTTTTTATCGAATTTAAAATTGTTTCGCATGGAATTAATGAAGTGATTTACTTAAATATAAATATAAATATAATATGCTTGAAAAAAAAAAAAATTGTTATTGTAATTTATTCTTAAAAATTTTTGGAATATTAACATTTTTGAATTTAAAACTTAATTTAACAATAAACAATAACAATTTATAATAACAACACAATTAATTAAATGAAATTAAATACATTTAACATTAAAATGCTACATTTCATTGATTAAATAATTTTTTAAGGTGTTTCGTAATTGAAAAGCTACATTTGAAGAGCGATTTGAAAGGAAACGTGATGCAGTAGGTAATTGATTTTCTGTTTGCAAGAATTCCTCATCATTATTGTTATAATAATTGCAATCTTTTTGAAGCATTAAAAAATTGTGCAACACAACGGTAGCTAAAACAATTTTATCGGCGTTAATTGGACTAGCTGGTATTGTTTTGTGTAGTACTCTCCAGCGATTTGCTAGTATTCCAAATGAAATTTCAATATGTACGCGAGCCCTAGATAAATTTTTATTAAAATTTGACCGGTCAACAGGTAAATTTCTTCCAGGAAAAGGGCGCATAAGATTTGGTTTCAAGGGAAATGCGTTATCACCAACAAAATAATAAGGAAAACTTATTTCTGTGCCAGGTAAAAACTTTTCCTTTGGATTGGAAAGATCATTATTGATGATTTTTTTGCCAAAAGCGCTTCGAGCAAAAATTCCACCATCACTCTGGCTGCCAAGAGCTCCAACATCCACATAAGTAAAAATATTATTACAATCGCAAGCTGCTAACAGTACAATGCTGTATGTTTTCTTATAATTAAAATATAGCGATCCACTCTGTGCTGGTTTGACGATATTGACATGTTTTCCGTCAATGGCGCCCAAGCAATTAGGCATTCCTGTTTTTGTATAAAATTTTTCTGCAATTTGTTTCCAGTCACTTTCGTTAGGAATTGGTAAATAAATTGCATGCAAGACATCCCAAATAGCTTGACAAGTTTCGTAAATAATACTTCTTACTGTTGAAATTCCAATTTTATGGGACCATGCCAAAATTTCAAAGGAGCATCCATGAGCTAAATATCTGTAAAAATTTTTATAACAAAAGTATTTAAATTGGCAAAGCTGAAAAAGCTTACAGTATTGTAATTGCCAAGCGAGTTTCAGGGCCAATGGGTTTCCTATGTGAGTGCTTCTGCAAAGTCTCTTTTAAGAGTGAATTTAAAAGCTTAAATTTATCGACGCTCATCCTAGTGGCTTTGAAAAAATGTTCGTGGTCCATGGATTGCATTTGCATTAAGCAAGTATTAAAGAAACCTTCTTCCTCCCTTGTGAGATTCACTGGGCGTATCCACCATCTTCTTTTTGACCGGTTAACTAACTCGTATATTTGATACACTAAAAATGTTATATACACTATCTTTATAACAGCAATAATAGGCTCCAACTCTTCTACCATATTCAATTTATAATTTTTTCTTTTTTGTAACAAAAACACTGCCACAAATCTCAATCCAAAATCAACTCAAACAAAATTATGGTTGTCATAAATGCATAGTACATTTACAGGCATGTTTAACTTCATGCATGTCATGTCAACATAAGAATAATTTCTCAAAAAGGGATTTTTTTTATTTTAAAATTTATAAAGTTTTTGTACATGCATTTTTTTTTGTTTTTAAATACTTGTTAAATTAACCTTAGCCTACTTAAAATAGTGCTACAAACACATGACATTTTGTTGTTTACTTGCTTGAGTACTTCACATTAAATTAAGTTAAATTATTTCAAAATATAAATATATTAATTGAATAAAGTATTTTTTTTCGACAATATCAGAAGTGTTATTGTTTTCATTATGTTTTAATCATGTTGTCTGTCTGCTGCACCCCTATCGGTTAATTGTATCATAACCGCGTCAAAATGCAACTCTGTTCCGACAACCGCCAGCCGCTCTTGTTGTAGACGTGTTCTCAGCTCAATTCGCCGAGAGAGGACCGCCAGCCGTTAGCCGCTTTGGTTCTGTTCGGGCTCTAAAGTGGTGTTTGATCTGTATGCAAATGTTGTATTGTCCGCTCTCACTAATCTCCGTATGTGTGTGGTGTTCGTTAGTTTTGGTATGTATGTGATGCCGTAGTACTTGTTATTCTCTGGTTCAGGGTTGCCAGATTGTTTATTTGGTTCTGTTGTATGTGGGTTTTGTTTGTTTTTAGAGAGTTCCGTGTATAAGAGGGAATTTGTAAGGTGGGTTGGGTAGTCATTGTTATTTAATATTGTTTTTAATTTTTTAATATTCTGACTTAGAAATTGTGTATCAGTTAATGTTAATATTTTATTTGTTAAGTTGGTTATCGTGTTGATTTTTTGTTTCATTGGTTGCGTGGAGTGAAAGTTTATCAATCTACCTGAAGAGGTAGGTTTTGTGAACCATTCAAAAAGGATTTTGTTGTTTCTTCTATGTAATTTTATGTCTAAATATGAGATGTTTTTGTTTTTTTCCATTTCAAAAGTGAATTGTATGTTTTTGTGGTAGCTGTTTAGTGTTTTTAAAATAATGTCTAGGTCTTTTCTCTTAATTATGGCTAGAATATCGTCGACATATTTACATACAAAATTTATATTTGTACCATTGTTTTTAAGGGTTTTAATAGCGTCGTCAAGTAAATTGTCCAGTATTATGTCTGCTATTGTAGGTGCTAGGGGATTGCCCATAGGCATACCATATATTTGATGGTATACCGAGTTGTCAAAAATAAAATAATTGTTGTCCTTAAGGCAGAATTCTAAAATATTTAAAAATTGTTTTCGGGGGATTTTTGTCAAGTGTTTTATTGTGTCCCATTGGCTCATTATGTCTTTAATAGCTAGGTGTGTTGGTATGTTGGTAAATAATGATACCACATCAAATGACACTATAATGTCTTCTTCAGTCAACGTAAAGTCCTTTAGTTTGTCTTTGAGTTTTATTGCGTTTTTTATGTTATATTCGTCTGATATTAAGCTTTTTAAAATTTGTCCTACGTGCTTAGCGAGTTTGTAGCATGGTACTTCTATTGATGAAGATATGGGTCTGAGGGGAACATTTTCTTTGTGTATTTTGGGCAGTCCGTACAGACGTGGCCATTTTGCTTCGAAAATGAGCAAGGAGTGGCCGTTACAGTCAATGGCCATCGTTATCGGGCCATGTTGAACGAATTTTTGTTCACACAAATTGAAGAGGAGGATATTGGCAACATTTTGTTTCAACAGGACGGCGCTACGTGCCACACAGCCGAAGCTACACTCGATGTTTTGCGCCCTGTTTTTGAAGTTCGCATTATCAGCCGCAGAGCTGATGTCGTTTGGCCACCTCGGAGCTGCGATTTGACACCGTTGGACTATTATTTGTGGGGTGCCCTCAAAGATAAGTATTAGGCCGACAAGCTAGAGACAAGTGACTCTTTAAAGGACAATATTCGTGAAGCCATTGGTGAAATACAGCTGCACACAATCGATTATGTGCTTCAAAATATGACCGATCGTGTTGGCTACTGCATGGCCAGCCGAGGCAGCCATTTGAATGAAATTATTTTTCATTATTAACCGGAAGGATTGTACAATCAAATAAAAAAAGAAATTTGAGAAAATATTCAGTAGTTTTTTTAAAGCAATTTAAACAAAAACAAAATTATAAGTTATAATAAAAGTTCAGTTTTATTAATAGTTGTATAAAATAGTCGGTGCACTTCTTCTCCCCACTCGAATGCATTTAAAAAAAAAATTATCAAAACCAGTTGAAAAACACGGGAGAAAATGTTCTTAACTGTTTTCCCTACACCTATTAATATAAAGATGAAGTTAAGGTAAGCTTGAAAATTTTCAGAATTCCAAACAATTTAGAATTAATCAAACAAAAATAATTATATGCAACAAATTATTTGCGCAGTTGATACAATTTTAGCAACTTTAACCTAACATTAATTCACTTCAAAACAACCCTGTTATATATCATATTTGACAAAAAGTATTACAGATGTATATTTCATAAGGACTATAGCGGAAACATTTTTATTAATTTAATATTAATTTAAGTGATCGGTCACCACCTCTCTGCAGACAATGGCAAACCTCAGAGAGTAAATACTGCCATGGAAAGATTCTTGAGAACATGAACTTTAGCCGTTCGGAGTCGGCATAAGACATGTAGGTCCATTTCTCGGTCAATTGTGTGCAAACATTTAATAACACACACAATACAATTGATCATAAGAAGCTCGGTCAAAGTCCATTCAAGGGCTGAAACGGCCAATTTGTTTTTTTGTTTTTTGATGATGAAATAATTCAAATAAAAACAAACTATTGGATCTTATGTACATTGTTTGAACTTTTTTTTTTTTAAATTAGTGAATAAAGTGAAAACTGAAAGTAACACTGCACGTATTGTATTTTTATGATAAAATTTGTTGGGTTCAGTGAAATAACGCCCAATGAAATAACGCCCAAAATAAAAAATGAAATAACGCCCAAAATATTTTGGGCTTTAAAAAATGAAATAACGCCCAAAATAAAAAATGAAATAAAGCCCAAAATAAATGAAATAACTCCCAAATCAAAAATGAAATAACGCCCAAAATATTTTCAAAGCAAATCATTTAAAATATTTTGGGCGTTATTTCATTATGAAATTTGTATGAAAAATATTTGGGCGTTATTTCATTTTTGATTTTGGGCGTTATTTCATAATGAAATAAAGCCCAAAATAAAAAATGAAATAACGCCCAAATAAAATGAAATAAAGCCCAAAATTTTGGGCCTTATTTCATTATGAAATAACGCCCAAATTTGTATGGAAATTTTTTGGGCGTTATTTCATTTTTTATTTTGGGCGTTATTTCATTGGGCGTTATTTCACTGAACCAATTTGTTGGCTTATAGGTTGCAAAAAAGTATAGTAGGCTTTCAGTTAACATTTAGAAGAATAAAATATTTTAAGTGGCAACTCTGGTCTTCATTGCCAAAATCTTAATTGCGCTCATTACAAATCAAAATCAATGTTGCTTGCTCAATGATTTCACATAAAGGGCATTTTTGAACTAATCGTTAATATTTTGCAAAAATATAATTATTATAAAGCAAACACTTACGCTGAGGCAGTGACTTCAAGTTTTTTTTTTAATTTTTATTTGTAAGAAAATAACGCGTCTTTAAAGTTGATTGTTTAAAAAATGGCTGTAAATTTGAGAACATAACGAGCTGTAACTTTATTTTCAGGCTCATTTTAAAAAAGAAGCGAAGTTACTACCTCGACGTCAGTGTTTGCTTTACATATAATTATATTTTGCTTTTGCAGCTGACTACAGATCATGTTATTCTACAAGCAAAGTGGTCCTACTCTTCTCGCATCGCTTCATAAAAACGTCACCTACACGCAAATGACGTCACAAAACAAAAAAAAAATGTTTTCTTATATACTTTAATAACTATTGAAATCAATAAAAATACTAGAGTTTAACAATGTCTCTGAAAATTTTTTTCTAGTATTCTTTCAAAAAACGCCTTCAGTATCGCTTATGTATTAAAGGGCTGCATGAGTGCATTTGAAACAGGTTTCAAGACATCTGTTCCTTTCACACTACAATCACTATCTTGGTCTCTGCGAACAAATCAAGTGTGTGATTGCTGCGAAGAGAAACAAAACAAATAAATGAAAATGAATAGAGACCTAAGACATTGTTGCTCTACGACATTGTTGTCATAGAGCACAACGCAGTCAAAGCAATAAAAACATGCACACGACAATAAGTGGCAATAGATGATTTGGCTCATCTGAAAGTTTGAAGGCGAGTTGCTTTCGTTATCTGACTCACTTATTTGAATGTTATTATTTGTCTTTTGTTTTAAGGTACTCTATCGGCTTCTCTTTAGTTTAGTTGCTTGAAATTAAGATGCTGCCATATTGTTAATTTGAAATTTTTTTTATGTAAAGAAATTAACATTTGTTGTATATGTATGTTGTATTTGTTTTATTTAACGAAATGAACACACTAAAAATACATTCAAATTAGTAACATTAAAAACAAAACAATAATAAAACCATGACAATTAAGTCTAAATTAAATATAAGTTATTCAGTCTATTATTTAGCTAACTTTTCGTTCTTAGTTTATATTTCGAAAAAAATAGTATAATAAAAGTCATTCAGTTTTAATGAAAAAATAAATAAAAAATGAGATCTAAATTAATAGGAACATGTTGATTTGGCCTGTACATTTATTCAAGCCTATGGTGAATAATTTTTCACATGGATTTGAAAAAGGAAGTTTCCGTTCTTAAGATAGCAGATAAAGACATTATATTTTTTTTATTACATTCATTACTATTATTGATTGGTGAACAAATTTGCATTAGAAATTTTCAATCTTAAGCTTTATTTTAAAAACGGAAATTCCCTTTACAAATCCGTGTGAAAAATTATTCAAGATAGGGCTGATTGGCATTGTCCACATTGCAATGCAAAAACATTATTTCGTTAACAAAAGTTGGATTACAAGCTATTCCGCTACGTTTTTCGGAGATCAGTTGCCTGGCATTTGAAAAAACTCTCTCGGAAGCCGCGCTGCTTGCTGGAATTGCCAAAATTTTGCAGCTGACTTTAAAAAGCAAAGGAAACTCATTTTTATGTGAATGCCACCATTGTAGTACATTAAATTCGGCAGTATATGTGATATTCGAGTTTGCATAGCTGTTTAACTCTTTGCTGATCGTCTCTTCAGTACTGCAAATTTCTGCTGGTTGTACAAAATCAGAAAAAATCCCAGCTTCCAGTGTACTACTCGAGTTTGCAGTCATATGTTGATTTTCCTGTTCATAAACTTCAGTAATGTATGAATTCATCAAATGTTTGCACTTGCATTTTATTTGGTCTCTTTCGTTTTCATCAAAATAAATTAATTTGTTTGCAGGCGGAAACAGAAATACTGCAACTTTGTGGTAAATTGTTGTATTTTGCAAAACTGTTGTGTTAAGTTGGTTGTGTAAATTATTTTTAAAAGTTTGAATTGCAATTAAATCTGCTGATTCGACAATACATGTTTTTTTTAGTTTATTGATATTAACGAGCGATAAATGAATTGTGGGATATTTTTCACCTTCCAACTGTTTCGAAGATTCTTCAAACGGCTTTAAAATTTTCAGAAAGGCTTTCACATAGCTTAAGTTAATGTTGTCCGTTCTGGCGATTTGATTTTTTTCTGTTAGAATATTATTTATTTCACACCAATTTTTTTCTATGGACTCAAGCATATAATAAACCGTATTCCAGCGTGTTGGTGAAAAACTTTTAAGTGATGAAGTCAAATTCGAGTTTTCACCTGATTTTTTGAAAAACTTTACTAGTTTTTTTGATGCATCACACAGTTCTTTTATTTCGTAGGTGTCATTCACTGACTTTTCTATGGAGTTGTGCAACAAATGGTTGATGCAGTGAAGGTTGTCGTAGATACTAAAGGCTGATTTCATATTTGACCCCCTATTGGTAACAATTGTTGACTTTTCATCAAGCTTACAACCGAATATATTCAATATTTTGTCAGCTTTTTGTCGAATATTTTCACCTGAAATTTCCAATAATTTGAAAAATTAATTTGGTCTACACAAAAAAAATAACAGTTAAGATAATAAAACACGCAAAGAAAAAAAACGTTTATCGCCAGTTTGCTGTAAACGAACTTCGTTTTTCGTGCTTAAAAACATTTTTTGGAAACGTTTGAACAGTTGTCATAATAATAGTCAGTTGCTGGAAACGCGTTATTGAGTTGAAAGAAATTAATTTCGTAAGTTGTTTTTAAATTGCGGCAACCGAAAAATTTGTTTTGTTCAACTGAAACCTTCATTTGTAGGAAAAAGATCCATTTCTTATGACACACACATTTGTTATCTTAAAAAATTCATTCTACACAATAGCTCAGTGGAAGCGCGCTAGACTGTCACTCGGAAGGCGTGGGTTCGAATCTTAGCTGTGCTAGTACCAAAAATTTTAAGTTATTTATTGAAATTCTAATTCTGTTCCATTAACTGCTTCGTCAAAAATAATCGTCAAAATAAGATTTACTTAAAAAACATTAATATAAAAAAAACAAAATATTTGGTGTTCTTGTTGGGAATTGAACCCAAGTCAATCGAGTTCCTAGACTCGTTTCAAGCAAGAATATTTTTAAGTTGATGACAACTGAATTTTTGTTTGCGGCAAATACAGTTCGCAAACGAAGTATAGTTGGTGAATTTTTCAGTTGCGGTTAACGAAAAATTTCTTTGCATGTAATAAAGTAGTAATAATAATAATTATAGTATAAAATTAAAACAAAAAACTAATAAAAAATAATAACAATAGAGTTCAGCCACTACAGCTTTTTCGCACTTTCTCAGCATTAACCCACTGATTGTTTCATGTGTGTTGAAGAGTTCTTCAACATTTCTAATGATTTTTATCGGTCAATCTATAATTGGCGTTCTAAAAAGTTACAATCAATTTTAAACACCACTTATTTAACTTTTTATGAGCCTGAGGTTACATTGACCCCGTGTGGCCGCTAAGGATAATGCAGGAAAAAATTTACCCACGAAATTTGGGTTGAGCTCAAGGACAAACACAAGACGTTACTACAAACCATGCATACATAGATCTAATTAAAGAATAGCTCTTAGTCTACTTTTGAGTTTACCTTTTGACAAGTGTACATCACAAATCCTACAGTTGTAATAATGATAATTAATGATAGTAATAATGATATTGCAATAAGCAAAAAAATAATAATATACCGTATTTACCAGTACATCTTTCCCCCTTCAGCGATGCCAACCCTAAGAGGCGGTTGTTTAATCTCCCATCTTTTATGTAGTGTATAGTCAATGACATGTACGACGTCCTTATGTAATTATCCGTCCAAATGTCAGAGGTTATACCGAAACCGTTATCCTTCACGTCGGATACTTCTTTTTTGATTTTTTCCAATTCGGTGTTATAAAGTTTTCCAACATTGCGAGACACTGTTGTCGAATGTGGCAGTAATTTGTCAACATCTACATTTGCACCAAATTTGGCGCCAATCGAGATTAAGTACTCTGCGAGCTTTTTGAAACCGGAATCTTCAATTGCACTGAACGAGCGGCAGTTTTCTACGATCCACTGTGTACATAGATTGAGAACAGTATGCTTTGTTTCGGCATCGACATTAGTTTTTAAACTATTTGAACCGCAAGGTTTCATATTTATATAACACTTATGTCTGACCAAATTAGATGTGCCCTTTTTATTATGAATGTAGACATTGCGGCATACTCTGCACGCCACTTTATTCGGTAATTCTAAGCCACAATCATTAATAATCATACCGAAGGTATTCCATACATTACTTCTCCCTCTTTTGGTACTGATCGTGTAAACATTTCTTAAAATTTTGTCTTTTATGACTATAGGGTTTTCCTCACGGACAGATTGCTTTAGAAAACACAAAAAAAAACGTTCAAAACTCCTATGCTGAAACATAATTATTTAAACAGGGTGCGAAAAATGTTTTAAATACGATTGAATACAACTCCAAACTTAACAGCTACGAATTATTTCGGACGAATTTTTTACACAATCACAAAAAGCAACAACCTTTCTATTAAAATCGTTCTCGATTTGAAAATAAATTCAAAAACATTCGCCTGGTTAAATTTTGTCGGAAATATGAACGATTTTTTGATGCAGTCAAAATTTTACAAATAAAAAAAAAATATTTAAAGCTTTTAAAAAAAATATATTATTAGGTGGCAACCTTGTGGTAAAAATCATATAATTTTTCAATTCTTACAAAGAATTCCGATTCAGTGATCCATTTTTACCTAGAGTTCACCCCAACACAGAATTCGTAAAAATAAATAAATATTAGTGGCAATCCTAAATGTCACCTTGAATTTAAAAATTAAAGTTAAATTATTTTACTTTGTTTTTACTTAATGTCAATTTAATTTTTGCCTTTTTTTGCGAAAGGTGGTAACACATGCGAAAAAGTACTCAATTTGGCAAAGTTTGTCAAATCGAAAATTTGTTGTTGTTTGAAAAATTTGTAAAAAAATAAATTGACAAACGTAGCTGTGAAGAATTAAAACAAAGCCATCAGACACAAAATGAAACAACAAAATCGTTCTTTAATAAATTGTGCACACATTTTTCCTCACCCCAATTTAAATTATTTAAACTTAATATTTAAATAAACATAAAAAGCTTACATCTTCGATCTCCATATTATTAGCAATTTTTATTTTAATTAATATTAACAGCTTTTCTCTGTTCACAGTTTCACTGCGCTTTTCTGTACCTCAATAAAATCAAATGAGCCAAATGATCTATTGTCATCTATTGCTTTTTACTGCCTTCTCACTCGTTATGAGTAAATTCCATTGCATGTGGTGTTGCCGAACATAAACAAGTCGTGCATTGATTGTCGAGAGAAGAAAGTGGATAGTGCTTGTTGTTGTCTGTTTTCGTTTGTTGTTGAGCAAATATAACTCAAAAGTGTTTTGGATGGCAATGAATTCAGAGCAATGCAATGAATCACAGTGTGTGTACGTTCAAATAGATGCACCTACGCAGGGCTTTATTATGTATACATAAAAGCAGGGAAAGTAAAAAAACCTCAAGGAACGGTTCCTTTTTGTTCGGCTCGAGAGCGCGCAATCCTTATTCGGCTTTATGAGAATTCAGCTCTTCTACTCAAACACAAGCACAATCACAACCACGCAGAAGAAAGAGAGCGGAATGAAATGAAAGAGGTTGCGCTGTTTGATCAAAAAACATTATTTGCTTTGTTGTGCTTTTTGATCGTGATCAAAAAACCTTACCTTATGTAGCAAATGTTAGCGTTGCAGAACAACAGCAAAAAACATGTTGGCGCATGCTACAATTTTGTATAAAAGACGCCGGCATACAGTGTTTCGTTGCTTACAAGTTGAACAGAGAATATTATTTTGCTTAAGAAGTTAAAGTTAAAATTCAAAAACAGTATTTCAGCTGCCATACAACTAAAACACATTTTGCGCTATATCTTAGATATAAAAAAGACGTGAATAACGAAATAATTGTCCAAAATATCTGAAATACTTTTTTTTAACTTTATTCTATCTTAAACATCGAAAACTACTAAAAAAAAATCCACAAAATAATATTCTCCGTCCAACTTGTAAGCAACGAAACACTGTGTGCCGGCGTCTTTAATACAAAACCGTAGCATGCACCAACATCTTTTTTTGCTGTTGTTCTGCAACGCTAACATTCGCTACATAAGGTAAGGTTTTTTGATCACGATCAAAAAGCACAACAAAGCAAATAATGTTTTTTGATCAAACAACGCAACCTCTTCCATTTTATTCCGCTCTCTTTCTTCTGCGTGGTTGTGATTGTGCTTATGTTTGAGTCGAAGAGCCAAATGCGGAATAGGGAGAGAAAAATGTTTGAGTGCGCGCGATTTTTATTCGGTACGTATAAGGAACGGCTTTTTCCATTGCCTGCATAAAAGTACCGTTAAGCTGTGGGTGCAATTATGTTCTCCAAATAAAATATTAAAAAGTAAAGTATTTAAAAGTTATTGGGGGGGGTAGTTACCCCCCATACGGTAGTATGCTTAGTAGGGGAATTTGTTTTACCAATGCCGATCAAATTTAAATTCCTCTCTTCCTTTCTTAATTGCAACCTTTGCGCAAGTTTTTCGGCTATAAACTTGATTTCAGAACCGGAGTCAAGCAAAATTGTGGCTATACTAACTACGTCTCTAGCTAGAATGACTTGGTCATCGCTTGCTGAACTGTGGTTTACAAAGGCACGATAGATTGATGAATGACCAGAATCAGAACTTGAAGTTGATTGAGGAAGGTTTGTAGAATACTGGTGCAATAGTTTGTGGTGTGATCTATTACACACTCGACACCGTTGAGCTTTACATCTTGAAACGAGGTGTCCTTTCTTCAAACAATTGATGCATGCTGTATTGAGTTTACTGTGTCAAATCTTTGCGGAAGTCTTTGGAAATCTTTGGAAGTGCAGCGAAAGATAGACAAGTATCTTTCGCATGCTTTTCGACTTACAGAATAAGCACTTGCCATTTTCCTGAGAAGTGTTTTTGTGGCACGCAAATTATGATTTAACGTTCTGTTAAGGCCCATAATCTTGTTTTGGTTTGATTGACCTTGCTCTCGACGTGGTGGCTTCATCAGCAAAAATATGCTGATATCTCTTATTAAGCGCATTTTCACAATCACTCTAAACTATAATCGTATATCGTATTTATCGCGTTTATCGTATATTAACGATAATATATTTTTAATCATAACGTGTCGATCATGGTAAGTAAGACAGAAGCAGATGTTTCGATATCTGGAAGATCGAAAAGCTTCGAAATGCTATCAAAAAATATTAGACAATTGCTGTCATGAACTTTTTTTAGACTAGCTAAAGCCTTCGGATAGTTTCTTTCCGTAACTTGGAAAGCCTTTACTGTGTCCAGGGCATCCTCCGATAAGCATGAGAGCAGTCAAAGTGTGATCGTTATCCACAAGATTTTCCTAAAGGCTGATAAAATTCTTGTAATCAGCATATTAACCACTGATTATGCCATCATTGAGTAGAGAATTTTGGCGTTTTGGAGCCATTGTTGCGAATTTGAGAAGCAGTTAATTTAACACAAATGCAATTTGCAATAAATTTACGACCAACTTAAGTAGTTATTGTTAAAATTATTTATTCAAATAATTAAATACATTTAATTAAACATTAAATAACTTAATGTTAAGAATTTTCTCGATATTATTCAGGAAATAATTATAATCAATGAAAAATCACTGAACTCGCAGACAAAACTTTATTATTTCTTAATAAAGCCTCACACAGAATTTTTTATTGTTAATTTAATGAACAATAAATTTGGGAATTTTGGTCGAACCTCAGAGTGTCAAAACGTATATTTGTGCGTTCTTGTTAAACTCTTAAAATAACTTAATAAACGAATAATCTACAAATAAAAATGCCGTGTATTTGTGCAGCAGAGTTGATCGCCATTTGGACGATGATAATAAAATTAAATGTGCAATTTGCAATAAGTTTTTGCACTGTCAGTGCGTCAATTTAAAAAAAAATTGTTATTTAATTTATGCAAAAAAATAAACAATGCTACAAGTGTGATGCCTGTCTCTCGGCTCGACGCTCGTCAATTCGTTCTCCACACTCAGAAAAAAAGTACATAAAACAACCGTAAAATTGACATTTTTAGTAGACAAAAGTCGTCCGACATTAAAAAATGTTAAAATTGATATTATCCTAATGTACTTTTTACATAACGAAACCTACATTTAAAAATGTATAACTGTCACATAATTATAGATTAATGCAAATAAAAAAAAATTTATTGAAAAATAATTTGCCACGAGTGGGAATCGAACCTGGGCTCCGGGCATCCTAAGCGACACTCATATAACCTGTGCGCCACGGTCACCTGTATGTCTCAACGCCCAGCTCTTAAACAAACAAACATTACTTCTGCTTGTTGTTGACATCTACATTTATAATGTTAAATTGATATGAAATACTATCAATTGTACAGTAAAAAATGATGAACTAAAAACATTTTAAATGTTATTTTAACATTAAGAATTGATATTGCAACGTAAAACATTACATTATCAATTTGATATTTTTCTTATAAATTCAAGAAAATACATGTTCACTTAACATTTTCTTACGTAAAATCCACATTTTCTGATTTACATTGGAAATAACATTACAAAATGTTAATTTTACATGGCAGCTTTTTTCTGAGTGCACCAATTAATTGTTGCACCAATTAATTAACTCAACACCAAAATCAACACAAGCAAATAATACTAATGAAATTCCGCCAAAACCCTACGGAAAAATCGAATCATCAGCTACTCCACAAACCGAGTCTACTACGTTTTTCCTCAAACTGATCGAGAAGCAGAACCAGATAATGGAGGAACGTCTTAATTAACAAAGCGATCAAATCGCCTCTCAGATAGCAGGTCAAATTAACGAAAAACTTACCACCGCAATCCAAACCAGTGAAAAGAGAATTTTAGATGAGCTTCGTAGCAATATTTCTGGCATGCGACGTGAGATTAATGACGTCACCACGAGACTAACTTACCTCGAGGAAAATGCAGCTGATGTCGATATGTTGAAGGCTGAAATCGACGAATTAAAAAATCATCTTGAGCGTCAGAAAAATTCTTCTGTTGCGTGTGATTTTCGCATCAATGGCATTACTTAACAAAACAATGAAAATTTAATTGAAATTTTCAATAATATATGCTAATCTATTAATACTGCGATGCCAAATATGAATGCTATATTTCGTCTGAAAAGCACAAAATCCACGCGTACTTCTAATGATGCACCAATTATAGTGAAGCTAGCTACACCATACGACCGAAACCTCTTTTTAAAGTCTGTTGCACTTTTCCGCCGCGCAAGCAACAACCTGTTGCGTTTACAACACGCTGGCTACCAATCACAACAGCCAATTTATGTCAACGAAAGCCTAACTAAAACTAACTATACACTGAAAAAACAAATAAAAGTAAAACGCAGATTTTAGAAACGGTTAGTAAAATGTTTATTTTAAAAACATTCTATGCCATGCAAAAATGAAAATGTATACTTTAACATACAAGAGTAAAATGAAACGTTTTAAAAATAAACATGAACGTTTTACTATGTTATAGCAAGGTAAAATTAATATTTTCAAAATCATTCTACGCCATACAGAAATGATAACGCATATTTTAATAAACAAAAGTAAAAGGAAACGTTTTAGAAACAACAACGAACGTTTTACAATGATAAAGCAGGCTAAAATGAATATTTTCAAAACCATTCTACACCATACAAAAATAAAAACGGACGTTATAAAATACAAAAGTAAAATGAAACGTTTTTGAAACAGCAATGGACGTTTTAACATATTTAATTAACTAAAAACAAGAATTTTATAGAAAAATCATGTTTTGTCAAGATTTTCTGACATTATTTAAGATGAGCAGTTTTCAATATGATGTGCTACAGTCAACATATCGTTATCAATATGTACTGGTGGTTGTATCAAAATAAGCTTTTTTCTTGTTTTTAAATTTAAAAGGTGTTTCTTATGAGGTTTTTTTTCCAATATGGATTACTCTATTGTCTGACAGTTGTTTTGACAGTTTTAAGTAACGTCTCTACTCAGTATTGTTTGGCAAATCATCGTGAATAGGTTAACTGCAGAACAACGCTTCCAAATCGTGGAAATTCATTTTCAAAAACAGTGTTCAATTAAAAGAGTTTTCATTTATAGAGCACTTCGTGAATTTTATGGTGCACATAATCGTCCATCTGAGACCACCATAAAGAACGTAATTACCAAATTTCGGTCTACATTCACTTTTTTGTATGCCAAGCCACCGAGAAGAATGAGAAGAGTGCGTACAGAAGAAAATATTGATGTCGTTGAGGCCAGTGTCGAAGAAAACGACAATTTATCGATTCGTCGTCGTGCGCAAGAAGTTGGACTTTGTCCATCGACTTTATGGAAAATATTGCGTGAGGATTTGAGTTTGGTGCTACACAAAATTCAATTGGTGCAACAATTAAAGCCACATGGTCATCAAATGCGCCGTGAATTCAGTAATTGATCGCTTAATCAATTAGACGAAGATCCGCTTTTTACCGTAAAATTCTCTTCAGTGATGAGGCGCATTTTTGGTTGAATGGATAAGTCAACAAGCAAATTGCCATATTTGAAGCAAAGATAATCCACACGCCGTTCAAAAATTACCAATGCATCCCGATAAATGAACTGTTTCGTGCGGTCTATGGGCTGGTGGAATCATCGGTCCTTATTTCTTTAAAAATGATGAAGGACGACGCGTTACCGTGAATGGAAATTGAGACAGAACCATGATCAATGAATTTTTCTTGCCAAATCATCAAAATATGGATGTGGACGAAATGTGGTTTCAACAGTATGGTGCCACTTGTCATACTGCGGGCGAAACAATCGACTTATTGAAAGAACATTTCAACGAAAACGACAATGGACCGGTGAATTGGTCTCCGCGTTCGTGTGATTTGACGCCACTTGATTATTGTGGGGATACTTTAAGTCATTGGATAAGCCAGCCACGATTGACGCTTTGGAAACCAATATTCAACGTATCATTGCTGAAATACGCCCTCAAATGCTTGAAAAGGTGGTCAAAATTGGACCTCCAGAATGACCTTTGTGCAAAATAGTCGTGGTGGCCATATGCCCAAATTATATTTAAATGTTAAATGCCAAGAAATTATCTACCAAATAAAAAGTTTTTTTTTGTCATTTCATAATTTGGAATGTGTTTTATTTAAATTTCAAATCAGCAAGCTCTTAAAAAACACCCTTTTTATATTTCTTTTTAAATCCAACCGAAGCAAAACTATCACCTTCTAGGTGTCACATGCAATAACAATAGAGTTCAGCTACTACAGATTTTTCGCATATTCTTGGCATTAATCTATTTGAAGCCACAATCCAGATATCATTGAAATATTGCTATGTCATGAATTCCAGTGGCTCCAAACAAATTAATGTGGGAAAAATTCACCCACCATAGAATGGATTGGGCTCAGGGACAACACAGGACATAACAACTAACCATGCATACACAAACACAGATCTAATTACACAAAAGCTTTCAATCTACTTTTGAGTTGACCTTTTGACAAACTAACATCAAAAAATGTACAGTTGTTAACAGAGGCACTCATGCGGTTCAAAGGAGCAGTAGCCATGTAATTTGTTCTACTAAATGGTAGATTGTTGTTAGCATTTCTACTACTTCTACGGTTAGAGTTAAAGTTTATAAGAGAAAGTAATTCCGGAGAATCGAATACACCGGTTATGAGTTGGTGTAAATAGACGATATCCGCAGACTTCCTTCGTTCACTTAAAGATTGCATTTTTAAAAGTTTTAAACGATCCTCGTAAGGAGGAAGGTTCAAAAAATCAATCCCACCTAAGCCCCTAAGAGCAAACCGAACAAAACGTTTTTGGATTCTCTCTATACGTTCAACATGCACACTATAACTTGGGGACCAAACTTGACTTGCGTACTCCACGTGAGGGCGCACTATTGCATAATACAACGTTGTAGTTGTAATCATGCTATTGAATTCTTTGGCCCAGCGTTTTATAAATCCAAGCATTGAAGATACTTTTTTACAAATGTAATCAATATGATTGTTGAACGATAGCTTAGAATCCATGCATATACCAATATACCACGACTTAAGGCAGTATCTTTAATATTGTAGTCAAACATTAAATTATTCCTTTTGCGCGAAAAGGTCATAGTTTTGCATTTAACAGGATTTAGAAACATATAATTTTTAAAGCACCAAACTTCAAAAGATTTCAGTTCAGCCTGGAGTAGGTTGGAGTCGTCTCTAGCATTTATTGTTCTCTATATTTTCATATCATCTGCATAAATTAACAGTTGAGAGTGTTTAATAATGTGGGTAACATCATTAATGGCTAAAATAAACAGAAGTGGACCTAAGTGACTGCCTTGAGGAACACCTGATTCCGCAACAAATTCAGGAGACAGAACCCCTCGGAATCGTATTTGATAAGATTCTGTCAAATACGATTTAATCCAGCTGACAAAATATTGTGGAAATCCCAATAACTTGAGTTTAAATAAAATTAAATTATGTGGTAATTTATCAAACGCTTTACTAAAGTCAGTGCAAATGCAGTCGAGAAAGATGTAAAATCGAGAAGGTTGGACACAGTGGATCTGCCATTAACAAAACCATGCTGACGAGTTGTTATGACTTCTCCACAATGAACCTTTACACGATCGTACACAATTCGCTAAAAAAGTTTGTGAATCGACGAAAGCTTAGCGATGGGCCTATAACACTGGTTTACAGCCAATATGTACTTTGAATGCCACTATTCTTTTCTCATGTAAACCAAAATATTTTGATTTCTTAACGAAATTTGCAACTATTTTGTCTTTTTTTGGAAATTTTTCTGAAAAATAAAAAACATCCCCGAAATTTGAATTTATTCCGCCAAAACTAATAGCTCAACCAAAAAATGATGTTTGCATTGTTTGTAAGAAATTTTATTAGCTTTTATTTGATATATCATTTGTTTGATTATTGTTGTTGGTTCTGGAGATATATGCAATTAAGTGGAACCAACTTTTTTTTTTCGTTGAAAACCCTACAGTGGGCAATATCTCGAAAACGGAGTGACAGAAAAAAAAAAAATTGTTTCGGAATTAGCGACCGATTTTACATGAGAAAAGGATAGTGGCATTCAAAGTACAAACAACTTTTCGTTATTTGTAAACCAGTGTAATTGATAACGTCATTCCTGCAACATTTTTTTATATAAAGACTTATAAATGATTTTTTTCAAAAAACTGGAAAATAACTTTCTGTAATTGATTTGTTAAAAACAGAAATTCACCTCACTTAAATGAAGATTGCTCATTTTCCTTTGTCTCCAATTCTCAGAATTTTTATTAGAAATCTAACGTTATTGCGGATTATTTTTTTCTGAAATACTGTTAGCGAAAAAATCGTGGCTTGATCGAACGATTTAAGCTTTCTTTTCTTTATCAGCGTCGTCCAAAGAAGATCACTTAACCTTGAGTCTTAAAAATTTAATAATTAAAATTCAAGTACCTGACTGTACTTTAAGTACGATATGTAAGTAATTTACAAATTTGTTTAAATTTTTGATAATTTTATTTTGGCTTGTTAGTTTAAATCGACTAAATATATGTATGCATTGTTGCAATTAAATCATTTTGGATTTATCTCCTTAAACATAGAAGTTTTAAATTTATGAACAAAAAAATTTAAAGTAAGTGCTCATATTAAGCTATTTTCTTTCTTACTTCCTAATGTTAAATTTAATTTTTTTAAAAAGAGCATAAAAGTCGGAATAATTGCCTCTATAACATCTTCTTTGCTTATTACAAGCAAAATTTCATTAACAGGTGCCATCTCCGAAAAGGGTAATATTTTCAACTAAATAAAATTCTATTAAAATTATTTATTAAATAAAAAAAAAATCTCTCTTAATTTGGCACCATTAAACATTTTGTTAAAATTTAGTAGACATTTGGCAAAATTTGTATATTGGGCTTTGGCCGTGTAAAAAAGACAATTAAAGTCTTATTTTATTCTTTATTTTATTTTTCCAATATTTTGGCTCACTTTGTGGGCCTTCATCAGAGCTAAAAGAACATATAACATTAATCAAAAACAAACATTACATTGAATTACCATAAAAACAAAAAATGTTTACATTAAAACATTAAAATATTAAATAGTAGCACAAATATTATTTTTAATTTTCCTCAACATTAGCCGCATCGAAATGTGTTTGCCACCTTCATCGTCAACTGTGTTTATGTTTTATTAAATGTTTGTAGATGTGGGCGCAGTTGTTTGTGTCCGTTTTGTAGTTCAATCGTATTGTTGTTGGTGTGTTTATTATGTGCAGCATCTCCAATGTATACCTTCTCGTGTAATTCGTCTCTTGTTGCAGTATAGTTGTGCTTTCAAAATTCGGTGAGTGATTGTTTTGAAGACAGTGGGCCGCAAGCGCTGTTTTGTGGTCATGGTTAGATTTCAGATCTGATTTGTGTGATGATAGTCTCGTTTTTAATTTAGATTTTGTTGTACCAACATATACTTTGTTGCATATATTGGCCCCGTCGCCTTTACATTGTGTTTTGTATACAAGATTACATTGGTCCATGTCCTCTGGTTTCCTTTTTGTTTTGCAGTGAAGAGATTTTAATGTGTTGTTTGTTTTAGGTGCTAGTACGTACTTGTTTCTGTTGTATATGTCTGATTTTTTAAATTTTTCCGTAAACCCAGGTACATAGGTTATTCCTTTGAACTTTTTTGGTTCTGTTGTTTGTTCATTTCCGGTCTGTTTGATGTTGTTGTTTTTAAATGTTTTGATCAAACGCGTGATAGCACTGGTTTACAGCCAATATGTACTCTGAATGCCACTATTCTTTTCTCATGTAAAATCGGTCGCTAATTCCGAAAAAAAATTTTTTTTTTTTTCTGTCACTCCGTTTTCGAGATATTGCCCACTGTAGGGTTTTCAACGAAAAAAAAAAGTTGGTTCCACTTAATTGCATATATCTCCAGAACCAACAACAGTAATCAAACAAATGATATATCAAATAAAAGCTAATAAAATTTCTTATAAACAATGCCAACATCATTTTTTGGTCGAGCTTTTAGTTTTGGCGGAATAAATTCAAATTTCGGGGATTTTTTTTATTTTTCAGAAAAATTTCCAAAAAAGACAAAATAGTTGCAAATTTCGTTAAGACATCAAAATATTTTGTTGCTTTTGATATTTTTTACTAAAAACCTTTATTTTTCCAAAAAAAATAAGCTATTGTTGAAGAAAATCTACTGAGAAATGAAAAAGTTGTGTTCAATGGAACGAAAGTACCCAAATGGTGTGATTATCAATTTATGCATTTGGACTTATTTTATTGACATAAAAAAAAATGAAAATTAAAGGTTGTTGTTATAAAATCATATATTCTTAATTTTTATTGTTCTTTTAATAATTTACATTATTCGTCGCCCATCATTCCTTTGTCCCAAAATCCTTGGTACCGATTCTCAATTACTTTCATCTGTTGGTGGAATCTTTCCCCATGTTCGTCGCTCTCGTCACCGAGATTCTTCGCTTTCTTTGTCTAACGCCTTGACAGTGTTTTTCATAAGTCCAAGTTTGATGTGCAACGGTGGGAGAATTATGTTTTCCTTTTTGACGAGTGGAACGTTTTTGACATTGCTCTCTCCAACTTTCGACTCAATTCTTTCTGGCCAGTCCTTATTGTAATAGTGGTGTTCACGTGCTCAACTATCCCACTTGCAGAGAAAACAGCAGTACTTTGTGTAGCCACTCTGTAAACCACAAAGCATACCAACGACTTTGAGATCAGAACATATTTTCCAGTCGTGTTGTTCATATTTAATACATGTCAATAGCTTCGCCATTGTTTCGTACGTTTCCTTTGTGTTGACTGCATGTGCGATCGGAATCGATGGCTTTTTGTTTCCTATATGAAGTAATACCGCCTTCAAGCTCACTTTGCTGGCATCAATAAAAAAACGCCACTCTTTGGGAATGTACGGCTGACCAAAGGTATTAAATAAGCCAGGAATGTCTACGCAATAGCAGATATTGTCATTCTTAGTAATGTGTATAGCAAACGGTTTTTCACGATTTCTGTAGTATGTCACCTTAACATCGGGTCTCAAAAAGTTGAATTCTTGCAAACGAGAACCATGCAATTCCGATTTTTCCTTTGACAGTTCCAAATCTCTTATCCAATCATTCAGCTGCGCTTGCGATAAAAGGTGAGTTGTGTTTTCAGTTGTAATAGTACTACCACCTATGGTTCCTTCCGACTCCATTGAATCTACGGATTTTCGATTGTTTTCGCGTGTTGAATCAGGAAAAGTAGGATATGGAACATCGTCAGAATGAGATACTGGCAATGAAACATTCGGGACAGTGGCGTATATCACTCGTTTGTGTTTTCCAACACCAGTCACTTTGGCCAGACAAAAATAGCAATCGTTTAGGTGGCAAAACGGTTGTCTCCAGATCATCGGAACATCGAATTTCATGTATCGTTTTTTACCCGAGCTCCATTTAGACAATATTAATTTGCACGATTGACACAAAATACTTGGCGTCCATGATTCACCAATGTTCTCAGCCGCAATACCAAAATAATGTAGATATGACATTTGGAGTAAATTCGTAAAATTGACTCGTTTCTTTTCGAAAGTAAATTCACCGCACACGTAGCAGAAAATATCTGGGTAGTTTTAACACTGGAACTCTCGCAGTCTTTTACTCATTTTATTTTGAAGTATATCTTATTTTTTCCTTTCGTTACAAATTGTGCGTCCCTTGTTTTTGCTTTTATGCATCTCGAAAGTGCTGCAGGTACAATAAAGGTAGGTAGGTCCACGACTCAGAGCGTGACCGCCGAAACTGTCAAAAAAACATAAAATAAGTATTCACATGGCATAATAAAAACAAGTAGGCTCTCTTTCTTATAGCCAAAGTGTCGAAATCAGACTTTTTGCTGTGACGCTTTCGACGGTTGCACTCTCAGTCGTGAGCCTACCTGTTTTTATTGTAGCGTGTTTGTTCTTATCTTTTCTTTCGCAAAACTCTTGACTTGATTCCTATGAACAATAAAAATGAAAAATAAAAAATTATAGTACAATAACCCAATTTATTTATATGACAATAAAATTTGTAAAAAAAACATAACTTGGGTGCTTTCGTTCCATTAAACACAACTATTTCATTTCTCAATAGATTTTCTTCAACAATAGCTTATTTTTTTGGAAAAATAAAGGCTTTTAGTAAAAAATATCAAAAGTAAAAAAATATTTTGATTTCTTAACGAAATTTGCAACTATTTTGTCTTTTTTTGGAAATTTTTCTGAAAAATAAAAAAAATCCCCGATATATGAATTAATTCCGCCAAAACTAACAGCTCTACCCAAAAATGATGTTTGCATTGTTTGTAAGAAATTTTTATTTTTTTAAAAATTATTAGATTTATTAAATATATCATTTGTTTGATTACTGTTGTTGGTTCTGGAGATATATGCAATTAAGTGGAACCAACTTTTTTTTTCGTTGAAAACCCTACAGTGGGCAATATCTCGAAAACGGAGTGACAGAAAAAAAAATTTTTTTTTCGGAATCAGCGACCGATTTTACATGAGAAAAGAATAGTGGCATTCAAAGTACAAACAACTTTTCGTTATTTGTAAACCAGTGTAGTATGTGGTGGGAAATCATTGGCTTCCAGTATTTCCTTGATTCGTGCAATGTTTTTTTTGTGCAAAATGGCGTCACTCTCTGGATGAAGTTTTTAGCTGTGTTAAAAATTGTTTTTCGGATGCTTCGAATGAAAGTTAATGAGTGTACCCGATGCCGTGGGTTTCTGATACCAATCCGTGTTCATAATGTTGTTGCTTTTGATTACTATCGCGTCCAGATATGCAAATTTGTCTTTGATTTCCTTCTCTATTGTACATTTTATATGAATGTTGCATTTGTTCAGTGTGTTTTATGTGTTGTCTATATCTTTAGTTTTTAAAATTGCAAAAATATCGTCAAAGTAATTCGTGAGCAGTCTGGGTTTATGACTCATGTTCTTCGTGCCTATGTCTAAAATCTCCTCCATTACAATATCCGCTATTATCGGTGATATTGGTGAACCCATTGGCATGCCTTTTAACTGGCTGTATATTTTGCCATTGTTCGTGAAGTAATTGTTTTCTTTTATACAAAATTTTAGAATTTCCATAAACAGCTTTTTTGGAATTTTAGTATGAAGTTCGATTTTGTCCCACTGTCGTTCAATTGTCCTGAGTGCAAATTCCACCGGTATGCTAAATATTGGAAAACTAAAATAAAGAATAAAATAAGACTTTGATTGTCTTTTTTAAAACGGCCAAAGCCCAATTTAAAAATCCAACATACAAAAGAATGCCGAACAATTACAACATTTGGCAAAATTAGAGAAAAGTTTGTTATAATTTAGTGAAGAAGCAGAAAAGCCAAAGAGGAGACACAGAAAGCTTTAATATATTAAAAAATTGATATTAAAGACTATGTGGAAATTGTGTAAAAAAAACGAAAAAAGGAGACGGTAAAATTGGTAAACATCATTTAAAAATAAAAAAAAAACAATCTTAATGTAACTTAGTTATAAAAAAAAAGTTAATGTTAAAAAAACTGAAAAAGAAAAAAATTGTATGTACACCCAAACTACATATATGTATATAGTGCAGTTAACGCGCATACAAAACTCACCACTATGTGCACCACTAAGCCTTAGGGTAAAACTTAAAAGCTAAATCCTTGTGAAAACAAAAACTCTGAACCAAAACTCCAGATTTAAATAAACAAAACCAACTCTAAATTAAGCTTAAGGCTTAGAATAAAAACTTGAAAAAATAACATTAATATACAATTAAAAATTAATCTTAACTACGCTAAAATATGTTGTTTTTGTACTTAACATAGTACTATAAAAGAAAAGAAAAAATAATAGACGAAAGAAAAAGCATGAAAAAAAGGGTTGCATATAATTAAAATTCACCACATGTATTCACCACTCATTATTTACATCAAATAGATAAACGCTCTTTTTCTTTAAAACTACACAAAATAAAACACACACACACACATACAAACCCAAAATTTTAGCTAAAACCAAAGTGAAAGATCTTTCATCGCGGGAGTTGCAGATTCGACAAATGTAAGTGTTTTTCTCTTAATTTCTCTTTTATTAAATATTTACAAAAAGATTTTTTTTGGAACCAACAAAATTATGTATACTACAACAAAAACAACAACCAACATTAAAACATTAAAGTCCGAACTTTAGCTTGCTCTTTAAAAAGAAAAAAAAACAAACCAAAACAATGACAAGACTTACTCTGTTTTTAATCGAATTCTTTTTTTTGTTTATATCTGTTTAGATTTAATTTATTTGCTAGCTTTAATGAAATTATTAATATATTTTCATATGTTACTTTTTTTATACTTTGAACCAGTTTCTTTTGGTTAACGGAAATATGTTATATTAGATGTGTTTTTTACCAAGCGAGTTGCAAAAAAACGACCGCTTATCATATGAATACTCGCTTAAATAACACAGTCCGACGAAACCATGGTCTAGTCTGCTCGGTTTGTTCTGCAAAGAACTTTGTTGTTGTAGCAGCCTGTTTGACTTCAACAAATTATTTGGCATCAAGCTCTAAAAATAATTCTTAAAAAATATGTTTTTTAAGAATTATAAAATAATATAAACAATTAAAATGCCACAATTTTTTAAGTCATGTAAACTGGTGCGAGCATAACCTACGAAAACATGATGACAAATTATATGCTTGCGCATATAATAAACATCTGCTTTCAAAAAACCTTTTTCACGCCTTCTATGGTTAAATACCAACAAAATGTTGGAACCTAGATGGACACGTGATAAAGAAGTAAACAAAAAGCGCAACAACAAAGTCTTTGCAGAATAAATGTAGTCAATTTTTTGAAATTTTGCAACTAGCAAAAGAGTAGAAAACACTGCTTGTACAAGTGAAAAGTTTTTGGGTAATTCCGTTTTGGTTTTACTGCGGTTAAGCTTATCAACTTATCAAAGCAAGTGGACTGCATAAACCACAGAGACTACTGATGAGTCGGAGTAGCGTCCGACGAAACCATGGTCTAGTCTGCTCGGTTTGTTCTGCAAAGAACTTTGTTGTTGTAGCAGCCTGTTTGACTTCAACAAATTATTTGGCATCAAGCTCTAAAAATAATTCTTAAAAAAATATGTTTTTTAAGAATTATAAAATAATATAAACAATTAAAATGCCACAATTTTTTAAGTCACAGGAAACTGTTAGTCGCTTAAAAGTTTGCCGACCAAACGAAAAAAAATGCTTCCAAGTTATGTTTCAATAATTGTGTAAATTTCCTATCAAGGTGGCAACTGTAACTTATTGACAGTCAATAGTGATACACGAAATCAAAATTTTTTTGTACCGAATACTCATTACAAAATATTCAAAATTTCTTTTTGATCATTTTTTCAATAAAACACAAAATTTAATAAGTTTAACTAACAAGATAGATTAAATATACTCATTATTTAAAAAAATGTTGGTCGTTCGAGTATTTTATTTTATAAATTGTTTCAGTATCGGGTATATTTACAGAACCGACTTTCGAGTACTTTAAATTTTGAAAAATTTATGCAGCACTATCTGTCAAGCTTTGAAATTGAAATGTAAACTGTCAAAAAATTAAAAAAATAAATGAAACAGTTTTATTAGCAACATAGTGAACAGATGGAATAAAACATTTGAACTTAAAACAATCACAACACTTCTTTTATTCTGCTCCACTCCTTTTATTTTAATTTAAATCTGCTCCTCATCAGAAATTCATCAGTTTCTGCAAATGCTGCAACTTGTTTTTTTTAAATGTTTTTGTTTTAGATTTGTTTATGTTTTTTAATAGTTTTTTGACATATCAGAAAATGATTCCAAGTTTTAAAAAAATATTCTTAAGCGACTTTGTCGTTTTTTGCGAACTCGCTTGGTAAAAAACACAGCTATTATTGAATTAGTTTTAAATAAAAACAATGGATGGTTTTAAAATGTATCTGTAAAATACATGTTTGATTGCATGTGAGCATTGTGAGTAAGTTGTGTAACTTTAATTTTTGAAATTTTTTTTTGATGATCATGGATGGGAGGGCAAAGGTTGAGAGAAGATCACCAAGTCTCAACAACAACATTTATTCGAGCGCAGATTCTCTTTTCTTTCTTTCTAAAACTTATTTTCTTATTCTTTCCTATTCGCACCTTTATCCTATTCCTTGCACGCAAATTTAAATTAGTATCGCTGTAGTAACTGTTTTTTTAAGTTGATAGGCTACAAGATATCCCACCCCAATAGCTGACGAGCCAGAGTCGGAAATCAAAGCGTGCTTTCGTCGCTTATAATCTGCCCAACAACAACAATTACAACAGTTAGAACGTTGCATGCTACAAATAGCTCAGTGGAAGTATGATAGACTGGCATACAGAGGACGTAGCTTCTCATCCTAACTCTGTATGTATCAACAAAATAATTTAAATTCTAATTCGAATTACTTCATTGACTCATTAGTAAAAAAAAACCTTCGCAATAAGTTCGCGCTTACAATCATAAAAACAATCTATCAAAAATAAATGTGTTTGAAATAATAAAATCTTGCTGGTTTCGTCAGGGATTGAACACTGGACGGTTGAGTTTTAAACTTGATCGCTAGCGGGCTCGGCTGAGCTCGAACTTCGTAAAAGGTGATTAAGTTTTATTTGCTACGTGTGGGCAACCGAGGCAATTTAAATCTCTTTTTAAAATGTTAATTTTAAAATATTAAACGAAAAGCTAATTTTAAAAAGTTCATTTTAGAAAATCAAACGAACGTGTTAGCAGCTCATTTTAAAATGTTTATTTTAGAAACTCGAACGGACGTTTTAGAAGCTTTTTTTAAAATATGCGTTTTTAAAACAAAAATAAACGTTAGAGGCGCAAAAACTGGGTTAAACATTTTCAAAAGTAGCACGTTTCTACAAGTTTTGAAAATGTAGTTTTTTCAGTGTATGATTTTGAAGCTGCCCTACGATTTAAAAGACAAAAACTACATGTTGCGGCGTTCACTCTCCGTGACTTAGTGTAGGTTAAGCGTAGAGAAGGCGAAAATGTTCAACGAACAACACGACAACAACAACAACAACATCAACAACAACGCAAACGATGGTCAACTTTTTCGTTAGAGCTCCAATTGAATCTGCTTTGTTTACTTTTTGTGTGTCGCTACCTGCAACGAAGCGTCAACTATGTTTTTTTTATAATTTGTATCAGCTCATATTCGTAAACATTTATTTTAGTTTGCTTTCATGCTATTATTTTTATTTTTGTTTTTGTTTTATATTTTATGACTTAATTTTTGATTTGTTAACATATACTTGTGGATCAAATTTACTGCAACGACTATCTAAGAGTAATGCACGCGTTATCAAACATAAAAACATTAAAACCAACGAATTTTACAGATAATCATAGCAGTTCCAAAGACAATATATATAATATGGTACGTATATTATGCAAGCAAAGAAGTGGTTTAAAGGTTTGCCATATAAATGCACCAAGCCTAGTAAATAAAATGGATGAATTGAGGTATGTTTTTGAGGGTTCTGATGTGGATATAATTTGTATTTCTGAGTCATGGTTCAATGAAAAAATGCCAAATTCTTTGTTTTTGCTGTTAGTTTTAGAAATTTTCGATTAGATAGACAGACTCATGCTGGAGGTGTGGTTATTCTGCTCCAGACAGCGCAATTAAATTCTAACAAAATGCTAATTGGTAATGTTTATCGGCCAAATCGTAATGTGGACACATCTTCTTTCATAAGCATTGTCGAAAACTTAGCATTTCTTATTCGCACATTGTTATTGCAGGTGACTTTAATAGCAACGTAATTACAGAAAGACATTTAACTAATGAAATGCGCGACTTAGGACTTTTATCGGTTAATAGTTATACTCCTACTCATTTCACTTCTACAACAAATACTCTCCTGGACCTCTTTTTTGTGAATGACCTAAATAAAGTACTTCTCTACGACCAAATTTCTCCAAACATGACCTTATGTTCCTGGCTTTTGCTTTTCATATGGAAAACAAGCCGTACGTCTTCGGATTTCGAGATTTCAAACATATTGATTATTACCATCTGGATCAAGAAACTTGAAAGATAAGTTGACAAGCCATTTATGATATGCCAGTGGTTGATGACCAGGTGAGATATTTGCAAGGTAATGTTAATAATATATTTAATGAATTTGTACCTATAAAAACCAAAAACGTAACAATTCAGCACAAACCATGGTTTAAAAGTTCCATTAAAAAGCTGATAGAAAAACGAAACAAGTCTTACAATCGCTGGAAGCAATTTAAAATACCAGAGTTGTATAATGAATTTAAAGAACTGAGAAAAAAGGTGAATAATAAAATCAATGAATCCAAGAGAAGTTTTTATAGTGAAAAATTCAAAAACGCAGTTTATTCAAAAAAGATTTAGAAAGAAATTCGAAATATTGGAGTTGGTTAAAACCTGTCTGCTGTATGTGATGCCGACGTGAATGATCTCAGCAGGAATTTTGTTAACTTACCAACGACTTCAGTTGATGAAAATGCTTATGCAAATAGAAATGATTCCCTGCATTTCACCTTACGTCAAGATATTACTTTTTCGTTACGTTGCGTGGACCAAAGTGAGGTACTCTCCAGCCTCCTGTCAGTAAAATCAAACGCCGTAGGTTTTGACAAAATTCATCCGCTATTTCTCAAAATTTTATTACCTGTATTATTATCGACCATAACTTACATCTTCAACACAATTCTAACCAAATCTATCTTTCCAAAATTTGAAAGAAGGCAAAATAATACCAATACCTTAATCTGGCAGTGAATATCGTCCTGTTGCTATTTTATCGTGCTTAGCTAAAGCCTTCGAAGTCATTCTTCAGCGTCAATCTAACAAATTTATATGTATATAAAGTTGCTACCAAACAGGCAATCTAGATTTAAAGCAAAGCGGAGTTGCGGAGTTACTCAAAAGACTGTATCGAAGTCGACCATGGTATCCTCCACTAAAAATTGTTTAACATGTTTAATTTTTCTCATACGACGGCGAATCTCTGCGGTCATATCTTTTTAATAGATCTCAAGCTGTTTTTGCCAACAACATAACTTCAGAGTTTTTGACGGTTAACAGGGGCGTGCCTCAGGGTTCTGTCCTTGGACCTCTCCTATTTTCAATCTATGTTAACGATTAACCCAACGTTCTGCAATTTTGCAATGTTCACATGTCATTTTCACATTTGTCATTTCCAAAAAAATAATCGATATCTCATCTTTTCCAAAAATTTTCTTGAACAACTCCGCAATTGATTTTGTTGACTTGTTGGCTTAAAATCTTGTAGTAGTCTTCAACAGGACTATGATTTGGAACACACACATTGGCAGTACAATCGGTAAGATTTATGGCATGCTTAGGTTATTGAAGATTTCTCAGCATTTTATTCCACTCAAAATAAAAACTCTTATAGCAAAGGCTTACATTCTCCCTACCCTTCTCTATGGGTGCGAAATCATCGAACAATCACTTCTTCAATTATGATTCTTTTTTTGTGTTTTGTAAGCAAGCAAAAACTCAATGTAGCATTTAACAATATTGCTAGATATATTTTGGCTTAAAACGCTCAGATCATGTATCCCACTATGCAATCAAAATATACGGTATGACTAACGATGGTATCTTTTTTCGGGCGAAAAGCAGTATGTTTCAACTAAAAATTTGAAAAAAGTAGTATTTTTGATTTGAAAAAGCAGTATTTTTCTCAGTATAAATTCTGTTCAATAAAAATGAACAAAAAATGCAAATTAATCATCTTCGCTTTCCATTTCAATATCTTCCTCTGAGGCTGCGGTATCGTATTTGTCCTTTGAAGCGATATGACGAAACAATGCCGGTTTTGTTTTGAGATATTTGTAGAAATCAACGCATGGATATTTCAAGTTACATTTGACCATCAGAATTGCCTTCAATGTTTCGACTTCTAATTGAGTTTTTTCTGACGTCCAGGTTTTGTTCACTGCAGAAAAAAATTCTGTCGACCGATGATGAGGTTCCTGGCAAGCATAAAATATATTCAACGATTAAAGCCATTTCATTGTATTAGCAATCGGCCTTATTGAGATGGTTGAATATTTCCACTCAGCGATTCACATTCGAAACATGGCCGTCTCTCCATTGTTTAATTTTGTCGTCCGTACAGTAATTCTTAACATATCTGAATTGAGTATGCAAATCTGTTGCTTTTTCATTGGCATTATACAAATTTAATGCATTCAACTTGTTCATGACCGCTTCGACATCATTCCATTTTGGAGTTTCTTTCAAAGTCGCCCACGCAGAGTTTCAGTGGCTCAAATTGTGCTGTCCATATATCGAAGTAAGAAAGTGCAGCGGGTGCGAAATTAGTTCAAATTAATTCAAATTAGTTAAATGCATTTAAGAGTTGAACAAAAGAAGGTGAAATTACCGAAAAATTCGTTGCGTATAGCATTACAATTGTATCCATTGTCAATAAGTTTATGCTTTTCTGTCACTGCATTTGGCGATTAAAAATCATCTTCTTGGCGCATTTTTAGTGTTTCTTCAAGCTCATTTAAACCGTGTGCAACTTCAATTGCCGTGACATCATCACCTTCAATTTTTAGCACATATTTAGCGAACAACTCGGCCTAATGAAAATTGGCCGTGATTTAAAAAAATTGAATTGTGAAAAAAATTGAATTTCTACCTGTTCTTGGATTTCCTTCAACTTTTTTTCTCCTTTTTCAAGTCCTAGAAAATATATTTTAAGGGCATCATATTGTTCCATTATACGCTTGATAGCTAGTCCGAGAGCCAAAAATCGTGTTTTTGAATAGCCGAGCAATTTTTTATGTTCCACTTCTGCCTCTGCACAAAATGATTTCAATGCGGTCACGCGTATAGTGTTAAGGTAAAAATGGGAATATATTTTGACAATGGCCCACTCAACGTCAAACGGTATTTCTTCACATGCAAATTTCAACGAATTGTGAGTTATGTGAGCGACACAGCCGATACCAATCAAATGAAGAAGCCACTGTTTCAATCGGTCGAAAACATTATTCTGGCCGCCACGAGTTTCACCACCAAAATTAACTTTCGCATTATCACCGCAAAAGCAGACGATTTTCTTCTTTATCTTGTATTTATTGGCGGCAGACTCAATGAGATCGGATATTATTAGCGAGTTTTCGCCAGCTTCTTCGGTTAAATTCAAAATTTTAACACGTACACCAACAGTGGGAATGAAATGTCGAACAAGCTCGGGAAAAAGTTTAATATTTCCATGATTTGATGCATCTGTATACACTGACACATAATTACAGTCTCTTAAATCATGTTCAAGCAATTATTGGGCGTGCGGCGCAAAAACATTGGTAACTATTGCTTGACATTTCTTTCGTGAACACGAAAACTTTTTCATTTTAAAACATGATTTAAATATTTTTGTCGCACAATCTGCAGATTTGAAACTGTGATTAGAATTTATCACATGATATGCCCACACTCCTTCCATTGCCGCTGAATGTGTATCCAAATCCGATTGAAAATATGATTTTATAGATGTACTGGTAGAAGCGGCATTTTCAGCCTCTTGATGTTTCTTTGTTTTGATATGTCGAGCAATTTCCGCATTACCACCATTCGCAATGGAAAAAATACGTCCACATTTTCTGCACAAAACATCACTTTCACTTTTTGTTTTTTCGATAAACGGATACTTTTCACGAAGTTTTGCGTTGAATGTGTTTTTAGCCCTTGATTGCGACATTTTTATTCGTTTAAATTAACAATGGAAAGCGAAGCCGAAGTAACACGTTCTGTACAAGAATGAAGAATGAAGAATGATTCTTCTCCTTCTTTTAACATGCAGTTCACAGTCCATGAACTGCATTTGTCAATGGAATGAAGAATGATTCATTCTGAATGAATAATGACAAGATAGCAACAGACAATGAAAGAAAGAGACAAATCTATATGACATGCTGTTTTTCGAAAAATTCAAAACATAAAATTAAAAAAAAAATTCTCAGCATTAAAATGCAGTATTGGGGGGAAAAGCAGTATAGATACCATCGTTAGGTATGACCTTTGAGAACATTCTTTATTCAAGTTACTGCATACTGGGGAACCTTCCTACTTGTACGACCGTATCTCAGTTTCACGTTCAAAAAGATGTAATACGTTAATACAATTACGACATTTCTGCTTAACATCTGAAAAGCAATTTTACATATTTGCAATTCGTCTTTGGAACTCGTTACCCCCTTTGTTTAGGTCCATTCATAACGCCGTGCAATTTAAAAAAATTCAATTCAGTCATCTCTCTTCGTTGCAATAACTCTTTCTTAAATAATAACTGAATAAATTAGTTTCTCATTTTAATCTAAAGAAACAATTTTCGTTTCGTTTTTGAAATATTGTTTCTTCCCCATTAATTAAATTTAATTTTTGGTTTTTTTATTATGCATATATAATATTAATTTTTGTTAAATAATCTTATTAAATTTTATTATTATTATATTATATGTTATTTATGTTATTCTATTTGAATTAAATTCTACTACTTGAAAAACTTAAATCGAATGATGCCAGTACAGTAAATTATAAGGTTCTTTTCTTGTTGTACTGGTATATAAAATAATTAATAAATACAAATACAAAACACAAATGCAATAAAATTTTCGCAGAAATTAATTGAAACAAAAAAAAGTTTTTTTGTTTTAAATAACAAATAATGTCAAAATAATTCATTCTCAGAATAAATATTTGGTTTAACAAAAAATTTTAATTTAAGTGGTGGCAACCCTAATCTATGTGACTTACATATGTACGCATGTATTTTGTGCATACAAATGGTCCATTAACGACAACGAAAATTAGCACTCACTTTGTTTATCACACATGCCCCACTGATTATAGTTAAATTATTTTTAATAAATAATTTCTATAAATCGCGAAGGTGTTAGTTCGGTTTTTTTTCAATAAAAACGTTAATTCTTAATTCAATAAATTCGACCACTTTACCGACGACACTTTTTGATATTAACTTAAAACAAGTAACCCACGGGACTTACTTACTAAGGTGACCATGACAACCCGTTGTCGGGTTACGGACGACTTCATCAGCTCTCGCCAGATGTCTCTGCTTCGCACGCGCCGTCTCCAATCTCTTTCACCAAGCGCGGTAAGGGCTTCCTCGGCCTGGTCAATCCATCAAAGGCATGGTCTTCCTCTTCGTCGTCGACCATCGGCTTTCGCCTCAAACACCTTTTTCGCTGGAGCTTCTTCATCCATACGAAAGACATGACCCAGCCACTGTAGTCACTGAATTGTTATACGCTGGACTATGTCAATGTCGTCGTAGAGCTCGTACAGTTCGTGGTTCATTCGAATGCGATAGTCGTCGCCAACTCAAACAGGACCAAAGATTTTGCGAAGAACTTTTCTCTCGAACACCCCAAGAGCGGCTGCATCTGTTTGCGATACCACCCATGCCTAAGCGCCATAGAGAAGCACAGGTATGATGAGCGTCTTGTAGAGTGTAAGTTTTGTTGATATTATTGTTGATATTATTGTTGCTGTTTACGGTGGTGCCAAGGTATGTAAACTCCTTGACAACTTCAAAGTTATATTTGCCTGCTGTTACATGGGAGCCTAGATGCCGCACTTCCCTGCAGACAGCATATACTTTGTTTTGCCCTCGTTCACCGTCAAACCCACTTTGGCTGATTCCTTTTCGATAGCAGCGAAAGCAGCGGTTACATCTCTCTTGGTTCTGCCGATAATATCGATATCATCAGCATACGCAAGGAGCTGGACACTTTTGTAGAAAATGGTACCATTTCGATGTACACCTGCCTTTCGTAGGATCCCCTCCATGATGAAATTGAAGAGATCGCATGATAGCGGGTCGCCATGTCTGAAACCTCGTTCGGTATTAAAGATTTTGGAGAGGTCATTTCCTACCTTGACGGAGCTGCATGTATTGCTCAACGTCATCTTGCAGAGCCTTATCAACTTTGCAGGTATACCGAGCTCAGACATTGTTGTGTACAGTATACCGTATTACCTTGAATGGCAGAAAAATATTCCTATTTTGACCCCGCCTCAATCGTTAGACATTTGAAAGACATTTTCGAAAATAATATTTTATTTTAAAGTGGTCCCTATGGTACTATTTTGGTTTTTTCGTTATATCTTCGGTGTTTCTTGTTCGCTCCTGAAGATTTTATATCTGTGAGTTTGTTGGTGTTATCCAAATATTTTCTGATGTTTTTTTTACCTCAAATGTTTTTTTCGACTGATTACACAATCGATCTTCGTTCCTACCATATTATACTGCTGCAAAAAGTCCAACAAATTAAAGCTTTGAAAAAATCATTTTAACCATGGGAAGAAGTGAAATCGAAAAAATGGATTTTAGGAGCACTTCCGACCTATTTTGCAAAGAATAACACTTTGGATCATAATACATTTTTTTTTAATTTTCGAAATTGAAAATTCGGATTTAAGATTTCTGATTTAAGGTATCTGTAGCGGTCACTTCATATCAAAAAGTAAATCGGTCTTTTTCAGTGATCAATAAAATCGAGCTTTAGTTCGCATAAAGCGTACAAAAATACTTAATTTAAACAAAATAGATTTCCATAAGCGCGACTTGGACAGCAAAATTACCAAAAAAACGAAATGTGGTGGAATACGCGTTGTTTCTTCAGCATAATTAAAAAGTCAAACGCAGTGCATTCACAGAAATTATATGCGACGAAGTTTCAAGATTGTGGCAATGGGCCAAAATACCAATAGTGTCGAGAACCCACAATCGAAGCCAAATTAGGCAATTTCTTTGTCCCAACCACCAACCCCACATCAACTATAGCAGCACAACTTACACTGAAATGATCGACTGGTCAAGAGTTCAGATCACTGAGGCGCCATGTCTCCAGTTTTACAAGCAAGACCAACTGTCTGATCTACAGTATTCAGACGAAATCATTAAAATTCCAGGTGAGCACCACAGAAAACATCAGTTAAATAATTGAATGATGTAATGTTGACGTCATAATTTAATCCGTTTGTATCACGTTTTATTTTCGACAGATTATCTTTGCCACTCGCAAAACACGAAGCGTTTCGTTCAAATAGTACATAAGTCGGCCACAGCAGTCACTGACGAAAATCGATTGGGGCACATGTTCGCGAAACTTAACAGTTGCGAGCGTTGCAGCCACCGAAAAGATTTCGAAAATTCAAAAAAAATTTTATTATGATCCAAAGTGTTTTTCTTTGCAAAATAGATCGGAAGTGCTCCTAAAATCCATTTTTTTGATTTCACTTCTTCCAATGGTTATAATGATTTTTTTAAAGCTTTAATTTGTTGGACTTTTTGGAGCAGGATAATATGGTAGGAACGAAGATCGATTGTGTAATCAGTCGAAAAAAAAACATTTGAGGTAAAAAAAACATCAGAAAATATTTGGATAACACCAACAAACACACAGATATAAAATCTTCAGGATCGAATAAGAAACACCGAAGATATAACGAAAAAACCAAAATAGCACCATAGGGACCACTTTAAAAAAAAAATATTTTATCTAACATACATATCTAACAATTGAGGCGGGGTCAAAATAGCTTAGTTTTGGTGATACGCTCTAGTGTACAGGCAATCCCGAATCGGGCTATCTAACGCAGTTTAGTTGTCAACAAAGAGAGAGGTTTTCTCCAGGATTTGGCGTTGAGTAAAAATCTGGTCCAATCAGAGTTTTGGTGTGCGGCTTCAATCTTTCACACAATACGCTCGACTACAGCGTCTTTTTATATGCGGCGTATTTTGCTGCTGTCGCGACACTCCTGGTCATACCATTGGTTGCGAGGTTGTGGGCGCCGAAACCCGATGACTTCTTCAGCAGCAGTGCGCATGGAGGGGGATATATGCGCCCAAAATCCGCCAGCGTCGTCGAGGCAAGAGTAAGGTTGGTTGAGCTTAACCGAGAGTTGAGCGGAGTATTCTCGGCGGTCCGTTGTGATAGCAGCTTATCGAAATCAAGCTTTCGTTGCACACCTGTGCGTACATTCTTCGCATTGCACAATCGCATGCGGATCTTGGCTGCAACAAGATGATGGTCGCAGTCAATATTGACCCCCCGAAATGTGAGCACATCCAGTACACTTGAAGCGTGTCTTCCGTCGATCACAATATGATCAATTTGGTTTCGTTTTTTTTTATTCGGGAACAGCCAGGTTGCCTTTTGAATATCGAGGTGTTCAAATTTGATGCTACTTACTACCATGTTTTGCGCCGCGGTGAAGTCGATCAGTCTTAGACCGTTGTTCGAAGTGGTCTCGTGGAGACTGAACTGACCGACAGTGGAGCCAAAGATGCCTTCTTTTCCGACCTTCGCGTTAAAATCGCCAAGAACTATTTTCACGTCATGGGCCGGCAGCGATCATATACTTTCTTTAGGCTCGTAGAAGGCGTCCTTGACAGCATCGTCCTTTTCCTCCGTCGGGGCATATGCGCAAATTAGGCTTATGTGGAAGAATTTAGCCTTGATGCAGATTGTCGTCAGTAGTAGACATCGTAGTAGACATCGCAGACTCCTCTCTGAGAGCAGCCTTGTCCTTTCCATCGCATCTCCTGGATGGCGATGATGTCAGCCTCTATTTTTTCGAGAGCTTCCGCCAGTTGGACAGTGGCACCTTCCCTATAAAGTGTCCGGACATTCCAGGTGCATATCTGTAAATCATTATCCGGTTCACTTGCGGTGGTCGACGTAGTGTGGGTTTATATCCGAGGCTGGTTTAGTTTTAATTTTGAAGTTATTATGTGGTTGGGACCCAAACCCTACGCACATTCCATTTTTAAAGTATTGTAGAGACCCCTCAAGTTTATAGTCTAGGGGAGATATCGCCGCTCAAACTAGCCAACAACTAAACGGGTGATAGTTTGCCGTTTAAAGGAGATAGCAATTGGAGGTTTTGAGTCGACTTGAGACGATTTCGGCATGGATAATGCTGGCCTCGCCAAGTTGAGGTAATCAGACACGTTGCCATGTGAAGATCGCCCCCTTGTCCCCCGTATCCCACGGGACGTTTGGGATTATTTCGACAACTATAATGGCGACTTTGCGAAAAGTGACTAATACTTTTCAATAAAATTCTCCGCAACGCACTTGTTGTTTGACGTCTATATATACCGCACACGATCTTCAAAAGTGACACAACTCAACATTTTAAAATTTTCAGGAGAGGCAAAAAACTCATGGTTGGTTGACTCGCCGGTTACCTTGTTCTTGTGTATTCCAATTTCTATTTATTCTCATAACGTTCCTAGGATGAACAGTATTTGTGTTCTCAATATCTAACGCAAGGTTTATTGCTTCACTTAATTTTGTTGGTTGTGCTGCGAAAATCGTCGATTTAAGATCCTCATTGAGACCATTTTTGAACACTGTTAGTGCATAATTTTCGTTCATTTTGGTTACCACGGCTTTCTGTTCTTTAGAAGCAGTTGCACCTAATTCACTTATCTGAAGTCTGTTCAATTCTGTCGTCAAGTTCATTATTTTGTCTTTATAAATAGAAACTGATAGGTTCCTTTGCACAAAATTTCATAATCGTGCTGTAGTTAAATTGCTTCTATACGATTCGGCTAGTTTGTTTTCAAATTATTGAAATCGTTTATATCGTCTACAAATTCTAAAGTTGTTCTAACTGTTGGACCTAGTTTTACGCTTTTAACGAACTCTACTAATAATTTTTTAGATTCGTCATTGTATATATTGTGTAGTATCTCCGTAATTTTCAGAAATGGTTCAAGTTCGTTGTAATGTCCGTTAAATATTGGTATTGCTTTTAAAGCAAGTTCTATGTTAAAGACTGCCATTTTATTTAAGTTATTGCAGACTTTTCTTTCACTATTTTCTAATTCTGTTTCAGATCCCGAACTTTCACTTCCTTGTCTTAATTTCAACAAATTATTCACTGCACTTGCTATTTGGTCAAATTTTTCTATGTCATCCTTGCTGGAAGAATTATTTATTAGAGTTTCTCTAAGAGTAACTAATTGTTTTTTTGTTTTTTCTATAAATGGTAATGAATATCTTCTATTTGGAGCTTTACGTAATTTTGATAATATTTTCTGAGCTATTTCTAATTCCATTTATATAAAATTATTTATTTAAAATCATTTATTTGAATTATTTATGTAAACATTAATTTACAGACTTTACAGACATTTACTACATATATACTTTAAATCGCATATTTCAAATTTGTTTTTGCCGATTCTAGTTTTACACTTTTCGCATCTTAAACTGTTATAATGAAAACTATCGTTTTTATGTGACAAATATCTTATTTTACCTATGTCTACAATTTTTCTATCACATATGGTACAATATTTTTCAAATAGAATGCCGAAACATCCCTGATAAAGACAACCAGTAGCCCTTTCTGACATTTTAATATTTTAAAAACCTTATTTGGATAGTATTTTTTTTTTGTTTTTTTTTATTTTTTTTAAAAAAAAACTTTTTTTGTTTTGTTTTTTTTTTATTTTACGAAACAGAATTATTTATGTTTCGTAGCATCTGTTTGCGTACGTAGTTCTTATAATACCTATTTATAATATATAGTATTGTAGCAAACATAAAAATAATACTAATAATTCCTACAATAGTTAAAAATCCGTTGTTTTCACCGCTGTTGCTGCCGCTGTTATTGTTGTTATTGTTGTTTATGACCTCCTTGTTCCTGAACCAGCCCATCTTAGTCCCTTCTGTTCGGACCGTAGTTTTGCTTTTCTTCAGTTATCTGCTTTAATAAACAATGCTTTTGGGCCAGGTCACTTACTAGTGGTAGAATGTTATAGATCTCTGCTACCCGTTGACGAGCTAAGACTCGTTTACCACCTCGTTTCTTTGGTCTTCCGTTTGTAGATTGCGTGGTATTGGTTTGGCCTTGTAGTTGTAGCTTTCGTCGCTGCTGCCTTTCTTTGTATACTTCAATACTAATGGACTTTGGTCCCGCTGTCTTAGGTGTCGGAACGTATGCATGCACCGGTTGTCCGCTTTTTGAAAACGCTTGTGGCACGTACTCTTCAAATTTTCTGGCGTTCTCTACTGCAAACAGCGCGTTGAAATCTTCCTCTGTGGACATTAGTTCTGCAGACTGGAAATGGTCTGAATGAAGGATTGTGAGACAGGAACTTTGCAAGATTGGCATTGGATTGAGTTGCATGAGTTGAAGGTGGCAGGATAGCAGGTCGCAGGATCGTAGGTCACAGAATCGCAGGTCGCAGGATCGCAGGTCACAGGATCGCAGGTCGCAGGATCGCCATGAAGAGGTGTTTTGAATGAATAAAAGCAGGATCAATATTTATGTCCCTAAGGTGCCGATCTATATGGCAAAATCTAAAAATGGCTTTACGCCGTACTTTGAAAATAAAAAAAGAGTTTCTTTTTGTTTAACCAAAAATTAACTAACTTTGTTTAAATTATTCTCTGCTATATAAATCAAAAATACCAGTATTTTATTTTGCTGCTGCTTCCAAAACTCCTCCCATGTTTTCCAATGTAAGTAATAAAACTTTAGTTAACCAATAGATTGATCTATTGTGCAACATCTTTTTGTTAAAGAGTTCTTTTCATTTCTTTCATTCACACTAGTTTTAATAATAATTATGCTGAGCTTGCAAAGTCAATGCAGCAACATTGTTTGCGTCAGTCGCTATGTAATACAAGTCGTTTGACCCAGTGCTGTTATGAATGAAAGAAAATAAACAAAACGAAAATTAGTTTATCAATTGCAATTCTTTAAATTGTGCCGAATTTCAATTATACCGTAAGCTTGTTGTGCTGTGCCACTACACAGAAGTCAAACTTCTTTAACAGTAAAAAATAAGTGAGATTTTAGTGTGAAATAGAGAGAGAAAGTATCTGAAAAGAAATTCAACCAATACGAAATGGAATAACAATCTGTTGATTCAATATTTGCATCCAGGGGCCGTATCGGCTATGGTTTTTATCCAAAGTGTCACATATTAACTTTTATCACTTTGTTTTTTTTTCCGACGAAAATAAAAGTTATTTTGAGCCTTATAGTTTTTTGGGCAGAAATAACAGTTACTTTTGACTTTTATTTTATCGGTCGAAAATAACAGTTATTTTCTGCCGTTTATTTTTTCGGTCAAAAATATCAGGTAGTTTATATTTGTTCAAGTCATTTTACCGACTAAAAAATTTGATACCATTATTTTCATCTCATCGGTGAGACATTTAACACATTGTGTCAACAGTTCAATCTGTCAAGCGGCCTTTAAAAAAAACACAAATTGCTTGATAATTTTGACCGAAAAAATTAGAGATTAAATAAAAGTCAAAAGAACCTTTATTTTTCCTCGAAAAATAACACTTAAATGTTAACTTTTAAAGAATCAGATTTAAATTTAAAAGGAACTTAATATTCATGAGGCTGAGGACATTTGTAACATAATGGTGTATTTGAAAAAGTCTTTCAACAATTTTTTCATTTGAAAATTGTAAAATAACAGTTATTTTCGTTCCTTGTTTTAGTTCAGTTGATGTTTTAGTTGCTTTCGAATGTCTTCTCAACATTGTCACTTTTTGAATGTTAGATTACTATGCATTTGCATAGTACTCGTTGAAGGAGCCTCCAAAAGCAGAGAGAAATCTTGTTGATTATTGTGTTTTGCTACCTGATCATAATAATTGCTATGTTGAGTGAGGGCCTCGTAAAGCAGCGAACGTTGATTGTTGAGTGTATCAACTTGCTTGGCAATAAAATTTTGTTGAGATGATGGCTGAGTTCCAAAATACATCTTAACAAATATCAAACATACATCAGTGTGTTTTTTGGGGATTGATTCTTTGTAGATTCACCAAAATACACTGATGTTTTTTAAAAATGCATTTTGGAACTCAGCCGATGTTGCACTCACCTTACCTTCATCATTAGTTGCAGACCCAGCTGCGGCTGCATTTTTAAGAGCTCTAATTCGCTCTCTATATTCACGAACGTGATCTGCTCCTACTTTAGCTATTTTTCTATTTTTTTCCGTGCATACTTGTAGGATGAAAATTAATGTTACGGTTATGTTAATAATGTAATGTTAATGTTAATGTTAATGTTAATGTAATGTTAATGTTAATTATGTTATTTTCAGTATGTTACGCGTTCAGTTTTAATTACATTTTGTTTGGCTGTTTATCATGTGCCTACGTGGCGTTAAGGTATAGATTCCGACTCTTGAGCAACGATGGTCAGGGTTCAATTCGCGCTAGCCGACTATAATTTTTTGAAAATTTTCATATGAATTGAAAACGTTAACCTAGCGTCACGAATAAAGTTAAACTCAAGTACTCAGTATAACTCAAGTTAAAAAAAAAGTTAAAATTCTTATAAACTCCTTAGAATTTTCATGGCGCCCGAGCAGGGACTTAATTATTTTATTGGTTCGTTGGGAGCTGATACACCCGCGTGTTCGTCGAAAGTTCAGTGGCCACGAAAGCCGTTGTTTCTGCTGCAATTTGCTGCTACCTGCTGCTTCTGACCACCCTTGCTGCAAGAGTCACTGCTTTTTTGAAGCTTCATAGACAATGCCGACGTTGATGGTGCTGTCCACTGCTGCTGCAACATCGCTCCTGCCTTGCTGTCCTAATGGTCTGCAGTTGCTGCTCATGTAAAAAGGAATTTGCGAGTTGTGAGGTATTTAAATGCAATTAATTTAAAACAATTAAAGAAAGTCTAACTATGAAATTTCATATTTCATAGTCGGTCTAGCCTGACTATGAAATACCCTAAACCTACTTTTTCAAAATACAATAATATCATTGAACATGAGCGTGTCAGTGGGCGGCTGAAGCCCATATTTTATTTGCATTTCAATTTTGATGAAGAAATTGCAAATAACAAGTTTTATTCCTGTAGCTCACGTGTTAATGCCTTGACAGTGTTTTCGCTATTGTGGATTATATGGGACGGATTGTGGATTATTCGTGGACGGATTACGCCCAATTTTTGAACACATCGTAGTTTTGTTATGAAATACATACATACCAAATTTTATCGCTGTTGGTTAAACATGAGTTTATTTATGAAGTTTTAAATTTTTTGGGTTGTACCGGTGGTAGGCGTATCCGTGGGTGGATGACGCCCATTTTTCAAAAACATCTTCGTTTTTTTATTAAATACGTACGTACCAAATTTTATCTCTTTAAGACATAAAACCTAAGCTTATTTATAGAGTTTTCAATTTTTGCATTTTATGGGAGATGTCCGAGTGCTGATGACACACATTTCTCAAAATATCTTCGTTTTATTTAAAAAAACATACGATCCAAATTGTATCTTTCTAGGTTAAACATAAGCTTATTAATAAAGTTTTAAGCTTTTGGGTTACATGGGAGGTGGGCGTGTCCGTGGGCGGATGACACCCATTTTTCGAAAACATGTTGTCATAAAAATAATAATGTTGACATGAACAAAAATACATGCATACAAAAATTTATTTCTATAGGTTAAACACAAGCTTATTTATTGATTTTTAAATTGTTGCATTGTATGGGAGGTGGGCGTGTCCGAGGACGTATGACACCCATTTCTCAAAAACATCTTTGGTTTTTGATAAAAAACATACAAACCAAATTGTATTTTTCTAGGTTAAACATAAGCTTATTTATTGATTTTTAAATTTTTCCATCGTATGGGAGGTGGGCGTGTCCGTTGGCAGATGACACCCATTTCTCAAAAACATGTTTGGTTTGTTATAAAAAACATACGAACCAAATTTGATCTCTCTAGGAGCTTATTTATTGAGTTTTAATTTTTTGTATTGCATGGGAGGTGGGCGTGTCCGTAGGCGGATAACAACCATTTTACGAAGACATCTTTGTTTTGATAAAAATTACGTATATACCCAATTTAGGAGGTAGGCGTGCCCGTTGGCGGATTCCAAAAATATTCAATAGTGCAGAATACCTATGAGAGTACCGAGTTTCATCTACTTATCCCAATTCCTTCTTATTATCCTGTGTTTACGGACAACACATAGACGGACGGACGCACGGACATGGATAGCTCGACTCACGTGGCTGATCAAGAATATATATAATTTTCTATACCGGACTAGCTTCGTTTAATGCGTTACACACATTTACACAAAGTTAACATACCCAGACCTTTCAGGTTTAGGGTATCAAAAGTACGATAGCTTAAATCTGTTTATTAAAACAGGCGTATATCGCTAAATATATCCGGAAAAACTAATAAAGTTGCCGAGAATTTTTTTAAAAATTTAATAAACAAAACTAATTTTAAATTAATAAATTAGTTTTGAGCACAATTAATTGCATTTCTTGTTGACATACACATACATATGTTGACATACACCCTCATCAAAAGAGACACAACTCGAAATTTTTCAATTTTGACTTTTTAATATAAACTAATTCGTAATGCACATTTTCATCGACTGTTCAAATTTTGTTTTAATCTGATTGCACTTTACTTTTTAAAAAATAATTTTGTGTCCTTTTGTATGAAGTTGCTTTGAAAAAGAATTTTTCCCAGACACATACACGTACATTTCCGTATTTATTCATTTCTCCCTTTTTCTGGAATAATATAAAACAAAAAAAAAAAAAAAAAATATCTTAGCGAAAAGTAAATAAAACTCTAAATTTAACTTATTTTTTTCCATCATAAAAATATTCCATCATAAAAATATTGAATAATTATATTTGTAAGTATGTGCAATAGGGCGTATCGAATTACATTTTTTTTCGAATTTCACATTCTAAGAGGTCTCAAAAGTTTCATGTGGTTGTCAAGATCTGCCAAAAAAAATTTTATGAAAATAAAAGGACATTTTCCTGCCCCGCACGGACAAAGTTGTTTTTTGAGAAAAACAGTAAAAAATAACGATCTTAAAATGCTTAAATTTTTGTAAAAAAAACTACATTTGTCTAAAGAAAAAAATTTAAATGCAGTTTAACTAGCAATATTTTACCAAACACGATGTTACTCACGATTTTTACCTACAGTATCCTGTTTGCAGGATATTCGAAGCGAAAGTTATAATCGAGATGGCACATAACTTTTGATTGTAACCATTGAGTCTAAATTTTGATGGCGTTTGATGTGTTGGCGTATTTCTTAAATATGATGAATTAATAATTTGCATAGTTTTTGCATATCAATTCTCTTTGTTTAGAGAAATGTATACTAGAACGCAATTTTTTAACTTTTTCAAAAAAATTTATATTAGATTTTATATCACGGGCATAAGAAGTGGTGTCGAAGATAATTTTCTCAATTTGGGTTTTACAATTATTTCTGTACATGACCCTACCTTAAAATATGTATTTTATATGCCAGGCTTAGACCACGATTTTTTTTTTATATTTTAATACTAAAAAAATTTTACTTCGTACCATCAAAATCTCAATTTGAGTTATATACTTTATGGTTAGAATATCGTTAAAATACATTTTATGCCATTCAGTCGGTCTCAAAAGACTAAACAATTGTTTTTAAAATGTGTTTAAATGAAATTATTGAGAAATTTGATGCTAGGAAATAACTTTTTTTAAAATATCGAAATAGAAATAAAATCGTGGTCTTAAACTGATATATTAAATAAATATTTTTAGGCAGTATCATGTTCAGAAATTTTCAAAAAACTCAAATTGAGAAGATTATCTTCGACACCACTTCTGAATCACTTGACATAAAATCTTATATTCATTTTTTTGAAAAGTTAAAAAATTGCGTTCTAGTATACATTTCTCTTAAACAAGAGAACACAAATGCAAAAACTATGCAAATTATTAATTCATGTTATTTATGGAATACATCTACACTATAAACAGTACCACCAAAATTTATAACCAATGCTTACAATCAAACGTCTCGTGCTATCCCAAGTACAACTTTCGCTTCGAATATCCTTCATACAGGATACTGTTGGTAAAAATCATGAGTAGCACCGTGTGTGGCAAGAAATTGTTAGTTAAACTGCATTATTACTTTTGCTTTAAGACATGTGTGGATTTTCTTAAAAAAATCAAAGCATTTTAAGATCGTTATTTTTTATTGTTTTTCCCAAAAAACAACTTAGTCCTTGCGGGGCAGGAAGATGTCCTCTATTTTTTATAAAATTTTTTTTTTGGGTGATCTTGACAAGCCTATGCAACTTTTGAGACCTCTAAAAATACGATCTTAATGAAGTTTTAATCCTTTAATTCACTTTGTTTGAATTGACTCTGGTTCTCGCGATAAACCGCTATTTTAAAAATTAAGGAGGTTTCATCAGAGATTTTAACATAACTTCAGAACAGTTAGTCTGATTTAGTAAAATTAAAAATCCGAAAATCCGCAGCAAAATTGCCTCTAAGTTACATCTACACTGTTTTTTTATAAGCTGAATAGTTTCGGAAATATTCATAAAGTTCTTCCGAAAAAAACATTTTTTTTATACAAAATTTAAACTTTTTTGATATTTCATAATTCATAAAAAATCGAAAACGTCAAGTAGCTCTTTTTTAACATAAAGCTATAAGAACACATATGTTACAAAGAAAATAAGCCATATTTCATTTAAATCCATTGGCATGTTTTGGTTTAATTCACATTCAATGCTGTTATCTCATTTTGATAAAAAATTAAAAAAAAAAAAAATTTCCAAATAAATACACAGGGGAACAACAAGATTTTTTTTTGCGGCATATATTTTTGCAAAAAATTCGGATTCACTCACTATAAGGCCACTAGAGTATTAATGGTTACGAGAGGGCTGACGGACTAGCAAAGAAGGGCTGGGATCTGAGTGTATAAAACATGTACGAATCCCGCTACAAGACCCGTATCGAAAACGTAAAAATTCTGTAGTTATAAAGCTTAAAAACACGTCAAAGCAGTCTTTAAACTAAAACTTGCAAATGAACTTACATTGCTAGAAACTTAAGATTAAAGGTTACAGTTAAAAGCTAACAGAAAAGAGAATTAGGATTAAGAATAAGTAAAGATAAGTTAGAGATAACTACAGATAATAAGAATAACAACTATAATAAAAGAGATTAACAAGAGATTAAAGAGATTAATGTAAAGAGTATTAAGTATTGGATTAAATTTAAGAAAGTAAAAGTAATGGCATAAGAGAGTTCAATATGTGGCTATATGGATGAGAAATATTTTCGTCATGCTATTGAGCTTCAAGTGCTTAGGTCTCTAATAATATAAATCAAAACGAATTAACTGTTAAATGTTTAATATATTGAAGAAAATGTATTTTTCTAATGTTAATATAACAAATTTTATTGAACTCTTTACCTTCAGTTCAGTATTTGTATTATAAGCTTACTACTTTTAACCCAAGATTCAAGTTGATAACTCAACTCTAAACCTTTCACCTGTAGAAAAAGTAGGCGTGGCAAGTTTATTTTAGTTTGGCAAGCTCACTACTTCTAACTTAAGCGCTGAATAGTTAAACCAACTGAGCCAAGTTTGAAGTTGATACATCAACTTTTCGAAGTTTGGCCACAACACAGGGTAAAATTTCCCATGTGGAGCGGTAGTAAGTACATTTTTTAATCTTTGATTAGGTTGATTCGGCTGTCTCTCAGAGCAGACTCACATATACCATCTCACTGTTTATGATGATTTAATCGCGAGTTTTCGATACGGCTTCTTGTAGCGGGATTCGCACATATTTTATGAATTCAGATCCCAGCCCGACGCCCTTCTTTGCTAGTCCGTCAGCCCTCTCGTTACCATTAATGCTCTGGTGACCTAATAGTAAGTGAATCCGAATTTTATGCAAAAATATATGCCGCAAAAAAAAATCTTGCTGTTCCCCTGTGTATTTATTTGGAAATTTTTTTTTTTTTAATTTTTTATCAAAATGAGATAACAGCATTGAATGTGAATTAAACCAAAAAATGCCAATGGATTTAAATGAAATATGGCTTATTTTCTTTGTAACATATGTGTTCTTATAGTTTTATGTTAAAAAAGAGCTACTTGACGTTTTCGATTTTTTATGAATTATGAAATATCAAAAAAGTTTAAATTTTGTATAAAAAAAATGTTTTTTTCGGAAGAACTTTATGAATATTTCCGAAACTATTCAGCTAATAAAAAAACAGTGTAGATGTAACTTAGAGGCAATTTTGCTGCGGATTTTCGGATTTTTAATTTTACTGAATCAGACTAACTGTTCTGGAGTTATGTTAAAATCTCTGATGAAATCTCGTTAATTTTAAAAATAGCGGTTTATCGCGAGAACCAGAGTCAATTCAAATAATCTAAATAAGAGGCTAAGATCTTCATCAATGTATATACTAAAATTGACTACCAAAACCCATGCCGCAGAATCAGTGTTGCCCTGTGTTATAGACAAATTGAGTTTCCTGATTTCAAATATGAACTCCGTTTTTCTCCATCAGCTCGAGTTTTTGAGCTATAGGCAAAAACATGAAAATCAGTTCTTTTTCTGATAATTTCGCTAAATCTATTATATTGATCTACCTATTTGTATTACTATGACTGATTTCAACGAAGACATAGTAGACCTTTAAATTTTTGTACATTCAAGAACAATATCTTTGGCAGATTCGAAGATATCTACGTTTAAAGTCAATAAAACTTTACAATATTACGTAGGCTTTTTTTAATATAACGTTATTTTTTTTTTTAAACCCTTGTATCTTTGATATTTTTCAACGAATTTACAAAAACTATTTTTTACTTGGTAGAAAATCTTTGAAATTTTAATAAACATTTTGGTTTTTTTTATTATCTTGCATATTTTCAAAGAAATTGAAAAAACAAACAGTTTTGTACGTTCAATTTTATTAAAACGCTCACTACTTTTATATTAAACACTTTTCTACTTACGTACTCTTTGAAGTGAATTTTAATAAAATGGAATGTAAAAATCAGTCAAAGTAATACAAATCGGTAGATCAATATAATAGATATAAGAAAACTATCAGAAAATGAACTGATTTTTATGTTTTTGCCTTTAACTCAAAAACTCGAGCTGATGGAGAAAACGGATCCATTTTTTAAATCAGCAGCTAAAATGCATTCGGGATTATTTATCGAGATCTCTGCAACTTTTATAAAGCTTAATTTTGTTACTCTGTGTTATTAGGTAGTCATTAGATAGAGAAAAATTATATGACAAAATCATCGCAAAATTATCAATAACTTCGTAAATATTTATTTTAATATCTCTTAGTATATGCAATAATGCGAGTCCATTCAATCGTTCTTGTTGCATAGTTGAACGTAACCATGTTTTTAATCGTCGCAGTGTAGAAAAACTTCGATCAGCTGTTGCTATACTGATAGGAAGCGTGGCAAAAATAGCAAACGTTTTAGAAATTAGTGGAAAAATGTAATTATTACAAAGAGTAAAAACGGCGTTGATATCACTAACCTTATGCCATGTTCACACAGAGAGTTTAGTTTGCGTTTCCAGTACAAAGTTGCGTTTTGCCTTTAAACTCAATTTAAACGCTGGCGTTTCCAGTACAATTTTGCAGGAGAAAACGCAACTAAACACAACTTGTTTTCTACGTTTACCAAAACTCACTTTGACACATGCCTACAAGTATGCTAGTGTTTTGATAAAAACATTCGTTCAGTTAGATTTTAGCTGTGTTCGATTCGATTGAACGATAAAAAATGCCAAGAACAGCTGATTCTCAATTGTGCATGTTTCTATTTGTATTTTATTATTAACAAAAATAAGCCAAAAAACAAATAAATAACTTGGGAAAGTTTAGAGGATGAGGGTTTCTCATCAGTCACTCAGTATGGGCCGTAAAAAGCTGAGTTTTGAGCGAAATTCCAAAAATTGGCGATCATTTCAATCCACCGTAAACTCAATTCTGCCGACGCATCTCTGTGTCAACAGCTGTATTTAAACTCAAACGAAACGCAAACTAAACTCTCTGTGTGAACATGGCATTAGTTCCTTTCGCTCGCCTATTTACACTGCCAAATATGAAGTTCATGAAATAGTTGAATTTGAATTAGTTCCTCACTAAAAGTGGCAGTTTTATTTCATGAAAGTCGGTTGTGGTAATTTTGTTGGTTTGTTGCAATTATAATGACTTGTACCGCCTGAGGTCGAAAATCGACCAATTTTTGTTTGCTTATTTATAGTTGTATAAAAAAGTCCGTGCTCTCACTCTCCGCACTCTAATTCATATAAAAAAAATAATCCAAATCGGTTGAAAAACACGGGAGAAAATGGTTCTTAACTGTTTTCCCTACGCCTATTTATATAAAGATGAAGTTAAGGTAGGCTTGAAAAATTTCAGAATTCCAAACAATTTAGAATTAACTCAAACAAAAATAATTGTATGCAACAAATTATTTGCGGAGTTGATACAATTTTAGCAACTTTAACCTAACATTAATTCACTTCAAAACAACCCTGCTATGTATCATATATGACAAAAGTATTACAGATGTATATAATATTTTCATAAGGACTATAGCTGAAATATTTCTAAAAAAGAATTTAACTGATGATGAAATAATTGAAGTAAAAAAAACTATTGGATTTTACATTGTTTGAACTTTTTGTTTTGAAAATTTATAAAGTGAAAACTGAAAGTAACAATGCACTTATTGTTTTTTATGGTAAAATTTGTTGGCACATGGGTTGCAAAAAAGTTTGGCAGGTTTTCAGTAAAAATTAAGAAGAATAAAATATTTTAAGTGGATACTCTGGTCTGCATTGCCAAAATCTTGATTGCGCTTATTGCAAATCAAAATCGCATTTTCCAACTAATCGTTAATATTTTGCAAAAATATAATTATTATAAAGCAAACACTTACGCAGAGTAGTGACTTCAAGTTTTTTTTTTAAAATTCTTGTTTGTAAGAAAATAACGCGTCTTTAAAGTTGATTGTTTAAAAAATGGCAGTAAATTTGAGTACTAGAACGAAATGTAACTTTATTTTCAGGCTCATTTTTAAAAAAAGGTGAAGTTACTACCTTGACGAAAGCTTTACATATAAGTAAGTCAGACTGCATTCTCCAAGGGCGGAATTGTTGGTATCGTCGCCTGCAAGCAGATTGGAAAAATGCTGTCTCCATAATTTCAATGTGCACTGCGTATCTGTAACCAGATCACCATTCTCATCTCTACAAGTGGATGCTCCGGGCTTGAAACCTTGGGTTAGACTCTGAACCTGCTGGTAGAATTTTCGAGCATCCTTCTTGCCCTGGTACACCTCAATTTTTTCTCGCTCACGCTTTTCCTGCTCTCTTTTTTTACGTCTGAAAAGGCATCTCTCTTCCTTCCTCTTATCGCGATAGTTTTCGTGCATGGCTCGCGTTGCAGCTGACTGCAGCGTCCTTTTATATGCGGCGTATTTTTCTGCTGTCGCGTCGTGACACTCCTGGTCATACCATTGGTTGCGAGGTTGCGGGCGCCGAAAACCAATGACTTCTTCAGCAGCAGTGCGCATGGAGTGGGATATATGCGCCCAAAGTCCCACGGTTGAGCGTAACCGAGAGTTGAGCGGAGTAGGCCTTGGCGGTCCGTTGTGATAGCAGCTTATCGACATCAAGCTTTCGTTGCACACCTATGCGTACATTCTTCGCATTGCACAATCGCATGCGGATCTTGGCTGCAACAAGATAATGGTCGGAGTCAATATTGACCCCCCCGAAATGTGCACACATCCAGTACACTTGAAGCGTGCCTTCCGTCGATCACAACATGATCAATTTGGTTTCGCGTTTTTTGATCCGGGGACAGCCAGGTTGCCTTTTGGATATCGAGGTGTTGGAATCTGGTGCTACTAACTACCATGTTTCGCGCCGAGGCGAAGTCAATCAGTCTTAGACCGTTATTCGAAGTGGTCTCGCGGAGACTGAACTGACCGACAGTGGAGCCAAAAATGCCTTCTTTTCCGACCTTCGCGTTAAAATCGCCGAGAACTATTTTTACTTCATGGGCCGGGCAGCGATCATACACGTCCTCTAGGCTCGCGTAGAAGGTGTCTTTGACAGCATCGTCCTTTTCCTCCGTCGGGGCATGTGCGCAAATAAGGCTGATGTGGAAGAATTTCACCTTGATGCGGATTGTCGCCAGCCTATCGTTCACAGGTGTGAACCGGGAAACAAGATGGCGTAGTTTCCGACATACGACGAATCCGCATCTAAATTCGCGCTTTTCCGCATGGCAGCTGTAGTAGATATCGCAGTCTGCTCTCTTAGAGCAGCCTTGTCCTTTCCATCGCATCTCCTGGATGGCAGTGATGTCAGCCTTTATTTTTTCGAGGGCTTCCGCCATTTGGACAGTGGCACCTTCCCTATAAAGGGTCCGGACATTCCAAGTGCATATCCGTAAATCATTATCCGTTTTTCGATTGCGGTGGTCGCCAACGTAGTGGGGGTTCATATCCGAGGCTGATTTTGTTTTCATTGGGAAGTTATAATGTGGTTGGGACCCAAACCCTACGCACATTCCATTTTTAAGGTCTTGTACAGTAAATTTTTTTTTGGGTGATCTTGAAAAGCCTATGCAACTTTTGAGACCTCTTAGAATACGATCTTAATTTTTCGATACGCCCTAATGCACACTCTTATAAAAGAGTTGGAGGATTTTTGATTTTGAAAGCAAAACTTTATTCAAGCCTTTTTCTAATTTTCTTTTGTGTAAGTTTGCAGTTTTTTAATGTTCTTACTATTGAATTTTGTGCTTTATGTTTTAATTGTATTTTGGAGATATTTTGAAGAAAAATTTTAAACTCTTGCTATTTGGTGTAAATTATTTGTAATTAAAAAAATCCCTTTTTTGTGTTGTTTTTGGTGCAGAAGCAACATTCCTTATTGTTTTTGACATTATACTCCCATTCAGGCGGTTGTTAAATAAAGTACCTGGATAAATATGCCTTGGCGATAACCGAGCTGGAACGATTTTATTTGTTTGGCAGTGCTATTTTTTGTCAAGAAAGTTATCACAAACAGTGTAAATCAGTAAACATTGTATTAAGGAAAAATGCTTTTCGTTTCACGCGAGTTAAGTTAAAATACAAAAAAAAAAACAAATTGGCCATTTCAACCTTTGACCGAGCTTCTTATAATCAATTGTGTTGTGTGTGTTATTAACCCTTCGTGGGACCCTAAGGTCTGTAGGGACTTTTTCGATTTTGAATCGCAAATTACTCCTATTTTGGCCACTACGACCCCCTCCCAAAGTTTCCATGTATTCCTGAAACATTTAGTTCTGCGTCTTTTACGGGTTCGATCATTAAAATCGGACCAGTGGTTACCGAGATCTAAGGATTTACTTTTACTGCCTACGAGAAAGGTCCCTAAAGTCCCCTGGGACATAGTATGAAAATTAAGCAAATTAACGGTATTACTTCGTGGAATTCATTGTTTTATGGCTCAAAATTGCAGATGCGTTTAGTTTCAAGGTAAAAAAAATATTTTTCCCAATTGGGTTTTCCAAGAAATGAGCAGGGGGAGGTATAAGTTTGCTTATTTTATTGCTTTGTTCATCCCTGATGCATTTGTCTTATACCTGCGTGCCTACCTGAATGTTGGGAAAAAAAAGCTATATAAACCAGTTGCTTCAAGAATATTCAACAGTTGTGTACTAACTTTTGAATTGAATTGAGCTAAAGAGAAATGTGCGAAGCAAATATCAATATAAATGAAATACTAAATGAACAAAGTTGTGATTTCGATGATGAAATAAGTGATCCATCGTTCCAAATAAATGAAGAAGCCTCTGATTGCGAAAGTGGAGCCACTATTGAATACTGGGACGATTTTATTGAATAAACTTTTCGCCGCGACTGGGGATCGAACTCTGGCTTCGAGCATGCTAAGCCACACACTTAACCTGCATGCCACGGTCCAGTGGCGTACCGAGAGGCTAAGCCGCCCGGTGCGGATTCCCAATTTGCCGCCCCTCTCATATGCTATACAAAAACAAAAACATCTTTGATATTAATATAGGGTTTTGTTTGCATATGGAGCATTTGGTCCATCGTGTCCACTCCAGCTTTATTTTTGTTGTAATCCACAATGGCCATTGGTTTTTTATGTGCTCCTTCGACGGCGTTTGTATAATGTGCTGTTGAAATGAGTACCACTGCTTTATTTTCTTCGGCACATATGAGCATAGCGCAACGTTGTTGTCATGGTAGCCGAACAATGTACTATCAATTGGGCGATTGCGATTCTTCCTAAACTCACTGGGAATACAAGCTTTATTTGTGCGTAAGGTACCAACATATGCTGTTCTGTGGGTAATCAAGTTTTCAGCCAATTCAAGAGACGGAAAGAAGTTGTCTGCATACACAATGGGGCCAGTAAATAAGTATTTCTGCGCGAGCTTCATTGTCACTTTGTAGCCCAGCTGGGTTTCACGCTCCTGTCCCGGTGCTTTTCCAGAGTATATGATACCTTTGAGCGGATATTTGGTTTTTGCATCACATATCCACCACACCTTTATTCCATATTTTGCAGGCTTTGATGGAATGTACTGTGTAAATGATGTCCGTCCTCTATATGGAAACAGTTGTTCATATACTGTTAGAGCATCATGTGGTTCGTACCGACTTGCCAAATTAGCTTGCAGCATGAGCCAAATATCAACAACTGCTGCCGTTTTGCTGCTCTGTGACCTTTCCATGCGTGTGTTCACGTTGTCAAATCGTATGTACCTCAATAGCAGTTTGAATCTTTTGAATGACATTACAGCTCTGAAGATTGGTGGATGATTTGTATCAAACAGGCAGTAAGCTGGTTCATTGTTTGACTTATATAGGTCAGAAGCTATAAGCATTGCCAGGAACGCATCAAACTCCTTGGGTGTCAGTGGTTGCCATTCTTTGGGTCGTGTTGGATTAGCTTCATTCCACGCTTCAATAGTTTGTTTGGCTTTTCGGTTAGTTTCTCTTACGATTATGTGTGACATTTCCTCGGTAAAAATTGTTTTGAATATGCTCAATGGATCATCCGAAGTCATTATTGGTCCTATTCCTCTACTTCTTATGGTGAAGATATTGTGCGATCTTACACGTGAAGTTGGTGGCGGCGCTTTCTTCCATTTCATACCATTTTTGCCAACATAATAGTCAACTGAAGTTGTTTCTTGATTTGGCGGCGTTTCATCATCATCCCAGTCTGAATAGTCCCAGTATTCAATAGTGGCTCCACTTTCGCAATCAGAGGCTTCTTCATTTATTTGGAACGATGGATCACTTATTTCATCATCGAAATCACAACTTTGTTTATTTAGTATTTCATTTATATTGATATTTGCTTCGCACATTTTTCTTTAGCTCAATTCAATTCAAAAGTTAGTACACAACTGTTGAATATTCTTGAAGCAACTGGTTTATATAGCTTTTTTTTCCCAACATTCAGGTAGGCACGCAGGTATAAGACAAATGCATCAGGGATGAACAAAGCAATAAAATAAGCAAACTTATACCTCCCCCTGCTCATTTCTTGGAAAACCCAATTGGGAAAAATATTTATTTTACCTTGAAACTAAACGCATCTGCAATTTTGAGCCATAAAACAATGAATTCCACGAAGTAATACCGTTAATTTGCTTAATTTTCATACTATGTCCCAGGGGACTTTAGGGACCTTTCTCGTAGGCAGTAAAAGTAAATCCTTAGATCTCGGTAACCACTGGTCCGATTTTAATGATCGAACCCGTAAAAGACGCAGAACTAAATGTTCCAGGAATACATGGAAACTTTGGGAGGGGGTCGTAGTGGCCAAAATAGGAGTAATTTGCGATTCAAAATCGAAAAAGTCCCTACAGACCTTAGGGTCCCACGAAGGGTTAATAACACACACAACACAATTGATTATAAGAAGCTCGGTCAAAGGTTGAAATGGCCAATTTGTTTTTGTTTTGTATTTTTACTTAACTCGCGTGAAACGAAAAGCATTTTTCCTTAATACAATGTTTACTGATTTACACTGTTTGTGATAACTTTCTTGACAAAAAATAGCACTGCCAAACAAATAAAATTTTCCAGCTCGGTTATCGCCAAGGCATATTTATCCAGGTACTTTATTTAACAACCGCCTGAATGGGAGTATAATGTCAAAAACAATAAGGAATGTTGCTTCTGCACCAAAAACAACACAAAAAAGGGATTTTTTTAATTACAAATAATTTACACCAAATAGCAAGAGTTTAAAATTTTTCTTCAAAATATCTCCAAAATACAATTAAAACATAAAGCACAAAATTCAATAGTAAGAACATTAAAAAACTGCAAACTTACACAAAAGAAAATTAGAAAAAGGCTTGAATAAAGTTTTGCTTTCAAAATCAAAAATCCTCCAACTCTTTTATAAGAGTGTGCATTAGGGCGTATCGAAAAATTAAGATCGTATTCTAAGAGGTCTCAAAAGTTGCATAGGCTTGTCAAGATCACCCAAAAAAAATTTTATAAAAAATAAAGGACATCTTCCTGCCCCGCAAGATCTAAGTTGTTTTTTGGGAAAACAATAAAAAATAACGATCTTAAAATGCTTTGATTTTTTTGAAAAAAAAACCGCATATGTCTGGAAGCAAAAGTAATAATTCAGTTTAACTAACAATTTCTTACCACACACTGTGCTACTCATGATTTTTACCAACAGTGTCCTGTATGAAGGGACATGTCCATTATCCATGTCGAAATCGTCTCTATACTATAAACTTGAAAGGTCTGTACAAGACCTTAAAAATGGAATGTGCGTAGGGTTTGGGTCCCAACCACATTATAACTTCCCAATGAAAACAAAATCAGCCTCGGATATGAAACCCCACTTCGTTGACGACCACCGCAATCGAAAAACGGATAATGATTTATGGATATGCACCTGGAATGTCCGGACCCTTTATAGGGAAGGTGCCACTGTCCAACTGGCGGAAGCCCTCGAAAAAATAAAGGCTGACATCACCGCCATCCAGGAGATGCGATGGAAAGGACAAGGCTGCTCTAAGAGAGCAGACTGCGATATCTATTACAGCTGCCATGCGGAGAAGCGCGAATTTAGATGCGGATTCGTCGTATGTCGGAAACTACGCCATCTTGTTTCCCGGTTCACACCTGTGAACGATAGGCTGGCGACAATCCGCATCAAGGTGAAATTCTTCCACATCAGCCTTATTTGCGCACATGCCCCGACGGAGGAAAAGGACGATGCTGTCAAAGACACCTTCTACGCGAGCCTAGAGGACGTGTATGATCGCTGCCCGGCCCATGAAGTAAAAATAGTTCTCGGCGATTTTAACGCGAAGGTCGGAAAAGAAGGCATCTTTGGCTCCACTGTCGGTCAGTTCAGTCTCCGCGAGACCACTTCGAATAACGGTCTAAGACTGATCGACTTCGCCTCGGCGCGAAACATGGTAGTTAGTAGCACCAGATTCCAACACCTCGATATCCAAAAGGCAACCTGGCTGTCCCCGGATCAAAAAACGCGAAACTAAATTGATCATGTTGTGATCGACGGAAGGCACGCTTCAAGTGTACTGGATGTGCGCACATTTCGGGGGGTCAATATTGACTCCGACCATTATCTTGTTACAGCCAAGATCCGCATGCGATTGTGCAATGCGAAGAATGTACGCATAGGTGTGCAACGAAAGCTTGATGTCGATAAGCTGCTATCACAACGGACCGCCGAGGCCTACTCCGCTCAACTCTCGGTTAAGCTCAACCAACCTTACTCTTGCCTCGACGACGCTGGCGGACTTTGGGCGCATATATCCCACTCCATGCGCACTGCTGCTGAAGAAGTCATTGGTTTTCGGCGCTCGCAACCTCACAACCAATGGTATGACCAGGAGTGTCACGACGCGACAGCAGCAAAATACGCCGCATATAAAAGGACGCTGCAGTCAGCTGCAACGCGAGCCATGCACGAAAACTATCGCGATAAGAGGAAGGAAGAGAGATGCCTTTTCAGACGTAAAAAAAGAGAGCAGGGAAAGCGTGAGCGAGAAAAAATTGAGGTGTACCAGGGCAAGAAGGATGCTCGAAAATTCTACCAGCAGGTTCAGCGTCTAACCCAAGGTTTCAAGCCCGGAGCATCCACTTGTAGAGATGAGAATGGTGATCTGGTTACAGATACGCAGTGCGCATTGAATTTATGGAGACAGCATTTTTCCAATCTGCTTGCAGGCGACGATACCAACAATTCCGCCCTTGGAGAATGCAGTCTGACTTACTTATATGTAAAGCTTTCGTCAAGGTAGTAACTTCACCTTTTTTTACAAATGAGCCTGAAAATAAAGTTACATTTCGTTCTAGTACTCAAATTTGCTGCCATTTTTTAAACAATCAACTTTAAAGACGGGTTAAAATTTAAAAAAAAACAAGTAAAGAAAGTCTAAAGGCGGTCTAGGCCGACTATGAAATACCCTAAACCTACTTTTAAAAAAAAAATAATATAATTGAAAATGGGCGTAGTTTTGGTATAAAATATATACATACCAAATTTAATTTCTCTATGACAAACATAACCTTATTTATTGAGTTTTAAACTTTTTGGGTTGTATGGGAGGTAGGCGTGTCCGTGGGAATGGATGACGTCCATTTTTCAAAACCATATATTTCTTGTCATAAAAAACTTACGTGCCAAATTTTAGCTCTCTAGGTTAAACAGAGGCTTATTTTCGGTTGTATGGGAGGTGGGCGTGCCCGTGAGGGGATGACGTCCATTTTTCGAAGACACTTTTGTGTTTGTATAAAACACATACACATCAAATTTTATTGTTGTAGGCTAATTATGAGCTGAGTTATGAAGTTTTCAATGTTTGCGTTGTATGGGAGGTAAGCGTGTCCGAAGACGGATGATGTCCATTTTTCAAAACCATCTTTGTTTTGTTATAAAAAACACATGAGCCAAATTTTAGCTATGTAGGTTAAACAAAGGCTTGTTTATTGCGTTTTCAATTTTTGGGTTGTATGGGAGGTGGGCGTGTCTGTGAACGGATGACGTCCAAATTTTATTGTTGTAGGTTTATTATGAGCTGAGTTATGCAGTTTTAAATTTTTACGTTGTATGGGAGGTAGGCGTGTCCGTGAGCGGATTCCAAAAATATTCAATAGTGCAGATCCTTGGGTGCATGTGACGATGTGTATCAAGTTTCATCCAATTACCTCAACTCCGTCTTCTTATCCTGTGTATACGGACAACACACAGACGGACGGACGGACGGACGGACGGACTTGAATAGCTCGACTCACGAGGTGACGCTGATCAAGAATATATATACTTTTCTATACCGGACTCGCTTCGCATAGAAGCGTTACAAACGTTTGCACAAAGTTAATATACCCTGACCTTTCAGGTTAAGGGTATAAAAACTTGAAGTCACTACTCTGCGTAAGTGTTTGCTTTATAAGAATTATATTTTCGCAAAATATTAACGACTAGTTGGAAAATGTCCTTTATATGAAATCATTGAGCAAGCAGCATTGATTTTGATTTGCAATAAGCGCAATCAAGATTTTGGCAATGCAGACCAGAGTTACCACTTGTTGTGACTCATTCGTCACAAGCGAAGTTGAGTTGTTTTTATATTATAAATTACAAACACTGACCTACCTCAATAATAATGAAGCGATCAGCGTTTTTGTAATGCTTGCCAATTTAAGTTTACCGTCAAGCACCCAACAATTAAAAAGTGCAACGGGCAGCTTAAAATAGCAAGTAAGCACGGGTCAGCTACTTGAGCTGAGCTTCTGTTACCATAGCTTATAAATTATATTGCGGAAGTAAACAAAAAATGTATATTTGTAATATGTTTGTTTGTATATTTAAAATACGAAGTATGTATATTTGTATGTTGTTAAGCAAAAATGTCTAGGTTAATGTCTAGGTTAATTGTATATATGTAACTATTATGTAATTGTCATCAAGTTTCAGTACGGAAGTTAAGATAATGATCTTGAGACCAAGTAGATTTTAAGATTCAAATCTGTGATATAAATAAGAGTAGAATTAATAAAGAAAAAAAGAGAGTTAATTAAGCAATCAAGAAGTGAAGTCTCATTTTAAACTTTCAGGTACCACCAGCGCAGAAAAACATTTGGTGAGTATACATTTAATGATGTAACAGGTAATACATATAACGTTACACAACAGAGTTGTGTGGGTTCAACGGAGAACCCCACACAACATTATGGCGCAGCCGGTAGGATTTCACCGGGCCTGCACACAACATTATGGCGCAGCCGGTAGTCCTTTTTAAAAAAGGGTTGTCTCTTTAAAAAAAGGATAGTGATTCGAAATCGGTTACCCGTGTTCAAATAAATAAGTAATAATAACTTCCCAAAGATTCTGCGATTCCGTAGCCAATTCCTTGTAGTTGACCGGACCCTCCAGAATATAATTAAAAAGGTGTAAAACCAGTAAAATAAAAAATTTTTAGATTAGATTACAGAATTAAATTTCCAGAGAAACTATAGTATAGGGTGAGAGTTGTTGTAGAACACAGAAAATTTTAAAGGCAACGAAAAGATAATGAAATCATAATAAAAAAAAAAAAAAAAATTCAGAATGAACATATGCGAGATAGCGAAAATTGTATCGGAGCTTGTGCCTCTATTTTCAGGAGCAGACTCCGTTGAGCTACAGGAGGAAGTGTATAAGTTTATACTTGGAACAGAATTAGCTTCCCAAGTGGTAGGAGAATCGAATTTAGAAAAATTTATTCAATGTGTGAAACTAAGACTTTATGGAGACGCTTTCAAATTAGTAAGACCAAGACAATTTAATAATCTTAATGAATTACACTGGTTTACAGCCAATATGTACTTTGAATGCCACTATTCTTTTCTCATGTAAAATCGGTCGCTAATTCCGAAAAAAAATTATTTTTTTTTTCTGTCACTCCGTTTTCGAGATATTGTCCACTGTAGGGTTTTCAACGAAAAAAAAAAGTTGGTTCCACTTAATTGCATATATCTCCAGAACCAACAACAGTAATCAAACAAATGATATATCATATAAAAGCTAATAAAATTTCTTACAAACAATGCAGACACCATTTTTTGGTCGAGTTGTTAGTTTTGGCGGAATAAATTCAAATTTCGGGGATTTTTTTTATTTTTCAGAAAAATTTCCAAAAAAACACAAAATAGTTGCAAATTTCGTTAAGAAATCAAAATATTTTATATTTTTTTATATTTTATTACTAATCAGATGAAAGCAATTGAGAATCGGTACCAAGGATTTTTGGCACGAAGGAATGATGGGCGACTAATGTTGGTTTCTCATCAGAGAAACCGATCCCGAATTAAATAAACGATATAACAAGAATTCTAATCATTTTGAATTTCTGAATGATAAATAAAAATGATTTACAATGCAAATAACAATATAAATGATTTAATGCAACAATAAAAATTATTTTTTGGAAAAATAAAGGCTTTTAGTAAAAAATATCAAAAGTAACAAAATATTTTGATTTCTTAACGAAATTTGCAACTATTTTGTCTTTTTTTGGAAATTTTTGTGAAAAATAAAAAAAATCCCCGAAATTTGAATTTATTCCGCCAAAACTAACAGCACGACCAAAAAATTATGTTTGCATTGTTTGTAAGAAATTTTATTAGCTTTTATTTGATATATCATTTGTATGATTACTGTTGTTGGTTCTGGAGATATATGCAACTAAGTGGAACCAACTTTTTTTTTCGTTGAAAACCCTACAGTGGGCAATATCTCGAAAACGGAGTGACAGAAAAAAAAAAATTTTTTTTCGGAATTAGCGACCGATTTTACATGAGAAAAGGATAGTGGCATTCAAAGTACAAACACATTTTCGTTATTTGTAAACCAGTGTTATTTATACTTCATACGTATTTGGAACGAAAAGAATTAGATGTAGTATGGCAGGAAATACAGAAGACATTACAACAACCTGGTGAAGAAATACGAAAATATGCAAGACGGTTAAATGCTCTAAAAACAACAGCAGTAGATATAATTAATAACGAATACAAAGATGGTGTGTCCGCACTTTTAAGTGAATTAAATAAAACTGTGATTACAACTTTCAGGGTTGGTCTGCAGGATTCAACTCTTAGAATACATATGCTAAACGTTAAAACAGGAACATTTGAGAGTGTAGTGGAAGAAGCGAAAAGTGCATTTGGGCTTATCGAAAGAAGGAAAAATACGAGACCAAATCAAAGGGCATTTGGTATAAATTTCAGTAGAAATGATGTGGCATGTAGGTTGGCTGATCATGATGTTGAAGCAGGTCATAGGGCTTACTCATCATCAGAGAACCTGCCAGGAATTCAAATAACAAGAAATTATGAGGAAAGAAAGTCTAGAAATGTTAACTTAACATGTTCATTTTGTAGAAGAATAGGGCACCCAAGAGATGAGTGCTACGCAGTAAAAAATCAAGTTTATTGTCAGAAGTGTAGAGATTATGGTCACGAATATAATTTAAACTGTTCAGCTAGCAGAAATATGAATAACAATGAAACAAATAGAAATCAAAGCAGTTATGACAGAAGTCAGAATAATAATAACATAATTCAAAAGAGGAATGGTAACATGATTCAAGTATCAAAGAAAGATGAGGTCAAATGTGAATGGTGTGCAAGGTTAGGACACAAAATGCAGGATTGTCTTGCAAAGAGAGAATACGATTCGAAACAGGGAAACTATCGAGGGCCCAGCCAAGGCCAATAAGCTGGGAACCCAAAAAATTAAGGAAAACTGGGCCAAGTAGGGTAGTCACAGATGATTTCACGTCAAAAAAGATTGTAAACATCTGTACACCAAGGAAAATGGGGAACAAAATACCAGAAAATCGTACATCGGTAGATAAGACTAAAGTTTTGGTAACTAATGAAATAACAGAAAGCACCTCGACAGAAGATAGTACGATAGTCGAAGAATTGAAGGTAACAGAGCAAGAAAAAATAGTGAAGGATGGTTTGACGTCGCAAAAGATAGTAAACATCCTCACCACTGACTCAACGACGGAAGTATCAACAGATAGGAATACAGTAGGAAAAGAAGCTATATTAAGTAGTTCTCAGGAAAGAGATAAAGATTTAGCAAACTCGGTACACAATAAGAATTTTACGTTTCAAAATAGGAACGAACAAGGTAGGAGTTTTGGTTTTCGCAAAGTCAATGATGTGTTCATAGAAATTCCCTGTAAGGATTCTATAGAAGGACGACTCATTTTACTTGTGGATACCGGGGCTGAAGCCAGTTTAGTTAAATACATTAAAGAAAAATTTGAATAAAGATACAAGGGAAATTAAACATTTGAGTGGAGCATTTGGAGGTTTTGTAGATACATTGGGGTCTGTAGAGATTCAACACGATAAGATAAAGAACTTAAGTTTTAAGTTACACGTAGTGGCACTAGAACAAGGGTTGCCTGCAGATGGTATTTTAGGTCGGGATAGCTTGTGGAATAATTCAGTTATAGATGCGATTAAAAAGACGTTTACAGTCTATGGTAAACACATGGAGACTAGGGTGGAATTACCTCTAAAACAAATAAACGAGATTAGTTCTTTAAGCTACAATAAGGAGATAAATGTTAAAGCAAGAACAATACAAACGGTTACAATTCCGATAAAAACAAATATTTCAGTTGTTGTAATACATAAACAAGAGATTATGCCGGGGGTTTATTTAGGTGAAACGTTAGCAAATGTGAAGAATAAAATGTTATATGCAACAGTGCTAAATGCAAATAAGGATGACTGTGTCATACCTAAGGATTTTAGACCAAATTTTTCAAATTTTAAAGAATTCATTGTGGATGCGAGCTCGTCGTATAGTGCAAGGGAAGTAGACGTAAGAGAAAGGGTTAATAGATTGATAGAAACAGTTAAATTCGACAAAAGTTTAAACACTGAAGAAAGAGCATCAATAGAAAATTTAGTAACGTCTTTTCATGATATTTTCTTGCTTGAAGGGGATAAATTGTCATGCACCTCTGTTTTAACACATGAGATTCAAATGCGAAAAGATCAAGCTCCAATTAATCAGAGACAGTATAGGTTACCACAAATGCATAGGGAGGAGATACAAAGACAAGTAGAAAAACTTTTAGATGATGACATAATCAGGCCAAGCAAGTCCCCGTGGAATTCACCAATGTTGCTAGTTCCAAAGAAAGCCGGGGAAGACGGAGAGAAAAAAATGGAGATTAGTTATTGATTTTAGAAAAGTAAACGATGCCACAATCAAACAAGTTTTCCCTATTCCTCGAATTGACGAAATTCTGGATCAGTTAGGTAATTGTAGATATTTTTCAACACTAGATCTAGCTAGTGGCTATCATCAAGTTTTAGTGAATAGCAAGGATAAGGAAAAGACAGCTTTTAGTACGTCGTTAGGTCATTATGAGTTTAATAGAATGCCGTTTGGACTAACTGGATCCCCAGCTACATTCCAAAGGCTTATGAATCATATACTTACAGGACTACAAGGGATAGATTGTTTTGTATATTAAGACGATATTGTAATCTATGGTAAAAATTTACAGCAACATGAGGAAAGACTTGGAAGAGTTTTACAGAAAATGAGGGAGAATTGTTTAAAATTAAACACTGAGAAATGCCAATTTTTACGTCGTGAGATAGCATATTTAGGGCATAAATGTTCGGAAATGGGAGCTTTGCCAGATCCACAAAAACTGGAATGTGTGAAAAATATACCAGTTTCGAGAAATAGAAAAGAAGTTCAGGCATTTTTAGGTTTAGTAAATTACTATAGAAAATTTATAAAAAATATGTCACAAATCGTGTTACCAATAAATAATTTGCTTAAAAAGGACGTAAAGTTTCAATGGACAGAAAACTGTCAGGAAGCTTTCCAGACGTTAAAGGAAGCAGTTACCTCGTCTCCAGTTTTAGCTTATCCAGATTTTGAAAAACCTTTCTTATTAACTACAGACGCCAGTGGAGAGGCACTAGGTGCGGTTTTATCGCAAGGCAAAGTTGGCGAGGATAGGCCAATTGCATTCGCGAGTAGGGCATTAAATAGCGCAGAAAAGCGCTATTCGACAATAGAAAAAGAATTTTTAGCAATTGTTTGGGCAACGAAAAATTTTAGGGCTTATCTGTTAGGAAGGCCTTTTAAGATATAAAAGAATCATCAACCATTGAGGGGAATAGCAAATCTGAAAGACCAAACACCGCGTTTAGCACGATTCCGGCACAAACTTTCAGAATACGAGTATGAAATTATATATAAACCAGGTAAACGAAATTTAAATGCGGATGCGCTTAGTAGGATACCCCAACAAGAGCAGGATATAGTAATAGTTCAAACAAGGTCAAAGGCTAAAGAACAAGAAAAGAAAATTGAAACGGAAGAAACTGCAGAGAAATCTAGTGAACAATATGATGAGGTGTTAGACCAACAGAATAAAGAAATTGTAATTCTAACCGATCCAAAAGACATTAAAAGAATTTTGAGAGATTTTCATGATCTAGGTGGGCACCAAGGAGCCTTAAAAACCTATTTTAGAATAAGGCAAGAATATAAATGGAAAGGGATGCAAAAGCAAATCAAGGAATATGTTAAGAAATGTCAAAAATGCCAGGTTAATAAATGTTCTAAATTAACAAAAATGCCTATGGTGTTAACAGATACACCGAAGCGTCCATTTGATAAAGTTTACATGGACATAGTGGGTATCCTACCAGAGACTGTGTCAAGAAATAAATACATACTTACTTTTCAAGATGATTTTTCGAAATACATGGCATGTGTCGCAATACCAGATGCTGAAGCTAGTACAGTATCAAAAGCGTTCTTCGACGAAATTATAACTCGTCACAATACTCCAAAAGTTCTGATTACCGATAACGGTTCAAATTTTGTATCGAAATTATTTTCGGATGTGTGTAAAATGTTAGGAATTAAGAAATTACACATAACTCCATACCATCCACAAGCTAATGGCTCATTGGAAAGAAGCCATCGTCCATTAGCAAAATACTTACGAAGTTTTGCTAAGGAGGACGGGTCAAATTGGGACCAGTGGTTAAAATCTGCCATGCATGTGCACAATAACACACCGCACATGAGCACCAAACAAACTCCGTTCAAAACTTTATATGGGTTTAATTCAGAAATGCCAACTAATCTCAAACGTAAATGTAGTCCCGTGTATAATACCGAAGATCCTTCAAAAATCCTTAAATACCAAATCCAAAGAACTCACGAACTAGTGAGACAGAACCAGGAGCGAGCAAAAAAATTATCAAAAATACAGTATGATAACTCTTTAAATCCTGTAGAATTTAAAATTGGTGACAAAGTACTGATGAAAAATCAGGCTAGAAAAAATAAATTTTCACCAATATGGATAGGCCCATATGAGGTCATAGCAATAAAAAGTCCAGTTACCACTGAGATTTTAATAAAAGAAAAAAATAAGAAAATACATAATAATTTACTGAGTGTCACAGTAATTAAATTATGTTATAAAAATAAAAATTAAATTAAATTAAAATTAGAACTACATTAAAAAATTCAATCAAACATTAAATTAAACCAAAAATATGAGAATAAAATCAAACGAAACTAAATAAGTTTCATTAAACAAATGTATTGAATTTTTTTTTTGAGATTAAAAAAAATTTTTGTTTTAAATTTGTTGAGATAAAGGTATTCATTAATTTTTTTAATTTAACAAAGGCATTTGAAAATTAAATTTCTAATTTTTGAAAAGAAGTTTTCAAACATTAAATGAAAAGAAAATTTTTTTTAATCAATAAACAATTTCAAATTAATTATTTGTTAATAGAGGGTTAAAATACAAAAGATTAAAAAGTTGTAAGAGATATTTAAGAAATTAAATTAAAATTATACAAGAGAAAACTCACAAATTTAATTTACCATACTACAAGATAAAAATTAATATTTACTATTAATATTTACGATCGAAAGTTGTAAGAGATATTTAAGAAATTAAATTAAAACAAGTAAAGAAAGTCTAAAGTCGGTCTAGGCCGACTATGAAATACCCTAAACCCACTTTTCCAAAACAAAAAATTATTTATTGTAAATGGAAGTGTCCGTGGTCGGATGAAGCCTATAATTTATATGCATTTAAATGTTGATGAAAAATTTACACATGCCAATATTTATTCCTGTAGCTCACAGTTAGTGCCTTTATTGTGCTTTCGCTATGGGAGGTGGGCTAGTTCATGGACGGATTACACCCAATTTTTGAACACATCTTAGTTTTGGTATAAAATACGTACATACCAAATTTAATTTCTCTATGACAAACATAACCTTATTTATTGAGTTTTAAACTTTTTGGGTTGTATGGGAGGTAGGCGTGTCCGTGACCGGATGACGTCTATTTTTCGAAGACATCTTTGTGTTTATATAAAACACATACATATCAAATTTAATTGTTGTAGGCTAATTATGAGCTGAGTTATGCAGTTTTCAATTTTCTCGTTGAATGGGAAGTAGGCGTGTCCGTAGGCGGATGACGTCCATTTTTCAAAAACATCTTTATCTTGTCAAAAAAAACATATGTGCCAAATTTTAGCTCTTTAGAATAAACACAGGCTTATTTATTGCGTTTTCAGTTTTTGGGTTGTATGGGAGGTGGGCGTGTCCGTGAGCGGATGACGACCAGTTTTCGAAGACATCTTTGTGTTGATACAAAACACATACACCAAATTTTATTGTTGTAGGCTTATTATGAGCTGAGCTATGCAGTTTTCAATTTTTGCGTTGTATGGGAGGTAGGCGTATCCGTGGGCGGATTGCAAAAATATTCAATAGTGCAGATCCTTGGGTTCATGTAACCATGTGTACCAAGTTTCATCCAATTATCTCTACTCCTTCTTCTTATCCTGTGTATACGGACAACACACAGACGGACGAACGGACGGACGAACATGAATAGCTCGAGGTGACGCTGATCAAGAATATATATACTTTTCTATACTGGACTCGCTTCGTTCTATGCGTTACAAACGTTTGCACAAAGTTAATATACCCTGACCTTTCAGGTTTAGGGTATAATTATACAAGAGAAAACTCACAAATTTAATTTACCATACTACAAGATAAAAATTAATATTTACGATAAGATTTTTATAAAAATCAAAACTACACATTTATGACACGAAACTTTTCCGTATCAATAATCGTGGTCCTAGTTCTGGTTCGAGTTGGCCGTAGCAGCAATGAAACTGAGTCGATCAGGTGGACAACGCTATACAAGAGAAAGGAGCTATTCTGACGAAGTTCGAGGCCTCAGACGTTAAAGAGTTAAAAGTATCAAAGACTAAGTAATGAAGCAAAACATGTTACAAGTAAAACATATAAGAAAGCAGTTAAAAAAAACAACAACAAGAAAATATACAGGCTTTTAAATGTTTGTGGAAGGTTGAATGTTACAAAGTGTTATTAAAAATTTGAAATTACAGCGACAGATTGTATACACAACCAGCGCCGGATTAGAACATAGCGGGGCCTGGGACTAAAATTGACACGGGGCCTACTCAAGGTTAGAGCATTTAACTCGGATCTTTTAATAATTAAAATATTATTTTTTACGCATTTACATATCGGTGATTCCATATCATTTCGACAAATTTTAAGCAAAATCTGATCTTTGTGCTTCCGATTTTTTTTTTTTTTTGTTAGTTGATTCACACATATTCTGCGTTTTTTATTATTGCGAAATTTTTTTTTTTAAAGTTATACACCGTCAAAAACATTAAAAATTACAAAAAAATTAAGGAGATGCATGTATTTAAACAATTATCTGCTTAACTGGTGACCGTGACATAAAGGTTAAGTGTGTGGCTTAGCATGCTCGGAGCCCGGGTTCGATCCCCAGCCGTGGCGAAAAGTTTATTTCAATAAAAAATTTTTCTGATCGGTCATCATTGCAGACAATGGCAAACCTCAGAGAGTAAATAATGCCATGTAAAGCTTCTTGAGAACATGAACTTTAGCCGTTCGGAGTCGGCATAAAACATGTAGGTCCAGTTCTCGGTCAATTGTGTGCAAACATTTAATAACACACACAACACAATTGATCATAAGAAGCTCGGTCAAAGTCCTTTCAAGGGCTGAAATGGCCAATTTGTTTTTTTTTTTTTTTTATCTGCTTAACTGTAATTCTTACAGAAAATAAACTCAAGCATGTTTTAAGTACCTTCAATGGATCTCTTTGGTGGTGTCATTTTTTTGTAGTTCTTTTATGGAAAAAAGTTTTTTTTTATTATCCCAAAATTTGTCATCATATTTTTCACAGTCGGCGCAACAACTTTTTCACCTTTTGCAGTTTATGATGATCTATTAGAAGGATTTACTTCAAACCAAAGAGTTACTGGATTTATAAAATAAGGAACAATAACTTTTTTATATCAAAATAAAATTTTCGGTAAAGATAAATAGAAAACCCAAAGCAGGCATTTTTTAAAAAAATCATTAAAATAGCAATCGTTGGAGATCCAATTTAAAACTTTGCTTAAGCCTTCAGAATGAATGCCTAAATGCGATATTATATTAAAATGGTGAAAAAGTTGTTGCGCCGACTGTAAAAAATATGACGGTAAATTTCGGGATAAAAAAAGTACGCAGTTGTTATGTTTTTCAGATGAACTTCCCACCAAAAAAATCTGAAAAGTTTCAAAAATATTGATATCAGAAAAGTGTGCCTTTTGAAAGGGAATCACCAATATGTCTTAAAGTGAGTGAAAAAATAACTTTTTAATTTTTATTTAAAATTTTTTTTCTCGATTTAACTGTGACAAAACGTCCTATAAAATCTTGCAATCTTGTAATCGTTTGCAACAAATCATTTTCAATACAAAGTTGCGTTATTGACGACAAACGTTTATGTAACATAGTAGATCGGTGAACATTTTTTATTCTTTTAAATACTAAAAATTACCTTTCAGCTTCACAATTTGCTATCGGGACTGTTACAAGCAATCGAAAGGCAATATAAACATTTGGAAAAATTTCGATCATGCCCGAGACCATATTATTTCTGTTTTTAAAAGTTTGATATCTATTTCAAAAAAGTGTTGGAAGTTTCATAAGCGGAATGAGGTGATTTAATTCACAGAGAAATTCCATTTGAATATAAATGTGGTTATACTTCAACAAGGAGTTTTACTCTCACTTCTAATTTTTCATTTCCAATATCCATTAATTTGGAAAAGAATGCAAATAGTTTTGTTATGTGTCCATATGCTTTCAATTCTTTTTCTCAATTCTATGGCTAGCGTATCAACTAAAGCAAAAAGTTTCGATTTTGAATCTATCAGCACCAGTCAAATTGATTGTTTCGGGTTCTTTTTGGTGTTTTTTCTAGTTATTTTTCTCAAATAGTCTTGGCAAATAAATTGACTCACGTACTTAGCACCCTGATAATTCACTTCACAAATCTGTTACGAATTCGATAAGTGAAGAAAACAGCTATCAAATCAGTATCTACTTTTTCCAAATATTTGTTGGTTGCATTGAAACGTGCACCTCTTGATGCATTACCAAGATGAATTCTGGCCCTATACTTAATAGAAATTTTAAGCATAACCATGATTTCTTACAAATATACTTTTTTTAAAACTGTAAGGTCGATTACTTCGAAATATTTTTTTATGGTATGTCGGTTTTACGATAAGCACTTCATATAAAAGCGCCTGCTGGGCCCCTACCTGCTCGGGGCCGGGGGCTGCAGCCCCCACCTAAATCCGCGCCTGTACACAACGAATCAAACAATTTTCCATTTAAACGAGAAAATCAATTAAGTCGTAAGATTTCTTTATGATTGAAAGGCTTACAAGTACAATGTTTAAAAATGAATTCGGATATGCATAATTTGTTATTACAAAATGCATTCTGCTTTAAGAAAACCACGAAAGTACGTCTATAATGTGAAATACCTGCATTTAGTTCATACCTTTCTAAGAAAACGCTTCATTAGAACGAAACCAAAGTGTTTGATAAATATAAATAGTCGCTTCCCAATTAACAATACTAGCAAACAAAGCTTGTCAAAACTAAAAGCAAACTTAAATATAAACCAACGAAAATATGAACAACACAAAACACGAAATAAAAACGAAATTTGGCATCTTTTTCGTAACTTCAAGTCTTCACCAACTTCAAGACTTCACAAGAAGTAAAGTAGTTTAAATACTTCAATAGAGAAGAAAAGGGGTAACATATACTTGTCATTAACGGTTATCAAATGATCATCAAAGACAGAACATCAGCAGAGTCCTCATAATAATGCCAGGAAGAAGAACAACTTTATCGAAAATCAAATAACTAATCATCAAAATTAATAGGACCCACGAACAGATACACATTAATGAAGTAAAGAATATTAGATAGCTTATATAAAACTTATTTAGCACACAATATTACTAAACAATGTAAACATGCAAGGAATTTTAAAAAATTAACTGTAAAATGATGCCTGTCTCTTCTCACATATAAGTACTTTAAGATTGAAGAAAATTAAACCTCTTCAAAGTAAAAATTTTCTTTCATATGGGGGAAGGAAACCTACAATAACTTTGTCACGTAATAATCAAAAATCCTAAATTTAAGAGAATATACACAACAAATAAATAGAAAAGAGTGTACAAAATAAGAAAAATAAATGTATAAAAGGAAAATATAAGATACAAATTGCTATTAAGAAATATTTTTATTAAAAACAAAATTAAGAGATTTATTATTATAAGACAAAAAATTCAAAAGAAAAAAAAAACACTTCATATAAAAACTGCATATAAAATTCAAAGAAATCTTCATTCGAAAAAGTTATTAAATATTAATGTATAAATGATTAAAATGAACCTTATATACATACATTATGCAAAATTCTGATAAATTCATGTGACGAAAAATTATTGCTAAATGAATAGAATAATTTTTCTTTGTCAGAGGGGGGAGGAATGTTGTAACTCAGTCGTCACAAGCGAAGTTGAGTTGTTATACCCTAAACCTGAAAGGTCAGGGTATATTAACTTTGTGCAAACCTTTGTAACGCATAGAACGAAGCGAGTCCGGTACAGAAAAGTATATATATTCTTGATCAGCGTCACTACGTGAGTCGAGCTATCCATGTCCGTCCGTCCGTCCGTCCGTCCGTCCGTCCGTCCGTCCGTCCGTCTGTCCGTCTGTGTGTTGTCCGTATACACAGGATAAGAAGAAGGAGTTGAGATAATTGGATGAAACTTGATACACATAGTCACATGAACCCAAGGATCTGCACTATTGAATATTTTTGGAATCCGCCCACGGACACGCCTACCTCCCATACAACGCAAAAATTGAAAACTGCATAACTCAGCTCATAATTAACCTACAACAATAAAATTTGGTATTTATTTGTTTTGTATCAACACAAAGATTTTTTTGAAAAATGGGTGCCATTCACACACGGACACGCCCACCTCCCATGCAACCCAAAAATTGAAAACGCAATAAATAAGCCTCTGTTTAACCTACAGAGCTCAAATTTGGCATATATATTTTTTATAACAAGACAAAGATGTTTTTGAAAAATGGACATCACCCGCCCACGGACACGCCTACCTCCCATACAACGCGAAAATTGAAAACTGAATAACTCAGCTCAAATTTAGCCTACAAAAATAAAATTTGATATGTATGTGTTTTATACAAACACAAAGATGTCTTCGAAAAATGGACGTCATCCGTTCATGGACACGCCCACCTCCCATACAACCCAAAAATTGAAAACGCAATAAATAAGCCTCTGTTTGACTTAAAGAGCTAAAGTTTGAAACATATGTTTTTTATGACAAGACAAAGATGGTTTTAAAAAATGGACGTCATCTGTATACGGACACGCCTACTTCCCATACAACCCAAAAAGTTTAAAACTCAATAAATAAGGTTATGTTTGTCATAGAGAAATTAAGTTTGATATGTATGTATTTTATACCAAAACTAAGGTGTGTTCAAAAATTGGGAGTAATCCGTCCATGAACACGCCCACCTCCCAAAGTGAAAACACATTTAAGGCATTAACTGTGAGCTACAGGAATAAAACTTGGTATGTGTAAATTTTTCATCACCATTTAAATGCAATTAAAATATAGGCTTCATCCGCCCACGGAGACGCCCATTTACAATAAAAATTTTTTTATTCTTGAAAAGTGGGTTTAGGGTATTTCATAGTCGGCCTAGACCGACTTTAGACTTTTTTTACTTGTTTTTATATTATAAATTACAAACAGTGACCTACCTCAATAATAATGAAGCGATCAGCGTTTTTGTAATGCTTGCCAATTTAAGTTTACCGTCAAGCACCCAACAATTAAAAAGTGCAACGTGCATCTTAAAATAGCAAGTAAGCACGGGTCAGCTACTTGAGCTGAGCTTCTGTTACCATAGCTTATAAATTATATTGCGGAAGTAAACAAAAAATGTATATTTGTAATATGTTTGTTTGTATATTTAAAATACGAAGTATGTATATTTGTATGTTGTTTAGCAAAAATGTCTAGGTTAATGCACAGAGAGTATATTATAACAAGAGGTTTTATGAGAATAACAATGCTCTGTTAATGTTAATTTCATGATGTCGCCAAGAGGACGAACTTTTTATTCTACCGTGAATGTCATCGCTTCTCTCAGAGCAGCTGAAATAGATAGACAAAATGTTTGTAGATGCTTGCAATTCTATTTGAAAACTCTCTTCAAATTCTTTTCTCTTATCCCCTTGCCTATTGGTTTCCACCCCTTTGCCTATTGCCTAATGTTTGTTGTTTTTATAACACTGTGTGTAATTTTTTAAGTCACGGCAAAATAACCATATACGGACACCACTACGTGATAAAAGACTAAAAAACAAGACCGTTTCTCCCAATTTTCCCCAAAGTCATGCACTTTTTGTTTTATGGGCCACGCCTACCTCCCATACAACACAAATAATGAAAACTCTATAAAGAGGCTAATATCAAAGTAACAAAACTGAAACTCGGTATTTGTGTGTTCTATGTCCAAACTTAAGTGTGTTAGAAAAATGGGCGTTATCCACCCACTTACACGCCCACCTCCCATACAACCCCAAAATTTAAAACTCTATAAAGAGACTAATATTAAAGTAACAAAACTGAAACTCGGTATTTGTGTGTTCTATGTCAAAACTTAGGTGTGTTAGAAAAATGGGTGTTATCCACCCACTAACACTCCCACCTCCCATACAACCCCAAAATTGAAAACTCTATAAAGAGACTAATATTAAAGTTACAAAACTGAAACTCGGTATTTGTGTGTTCTATGTCAAAACTTAGGTGTGTTAGAAAAATGGGTGTTATCCACCCACTTACACGCCCACCTCCCATACAACCCCAAAATTTAAAACTCTATAAAGAGACTAATATTAAAGTAACAAAACTGAAACTCGGTATTTGTGTGTTCTATGTCAAAACTTAGGTGTGTTAGAAAAATGGGTGTTATCCACCCACTAACACTCCCACCTCCCATACAAACCCAAAATTGAAAACTCTATAAAGAGACTAATATTAAAGTTACAAAACTGAAACTCGGTATTTGTGTGTTCTATACAACCCCAAAATTTAATATTTTATAAAAAGGCTTATATTTATGCTTCAGAAAAACAATTTGATATGTTTGTATTTTAGACACATAAAACTAACAAAATTTTCTAAAATCTCATACAAAAAGCTCTCTAATTTAAGATTACACAGTGCAACACCAAACAAAATAACCATATACGGACACCACTACGTGATAAAAGACTAAAAAAAAAAGACCCGTGTCTCCCAATTTTCCCCAAAGTCATGCACTTTTTGTTTTATGGGCCCCCAAAGATTTGGGGCCTCGGTATCATTTTCGTAAAAATGTGATCATTTTCTCAGGCTCATATCTTGTAAACCGTTCAGAATTTCGATTTACTCTCAGAGGCAAAGTTGTAGCTCTTGTCATAAGGAACAAAAATTGCCAACAAATAAAATCCAAAAAACTTCACCTTCCAGGTCAAAATCGCAAAAAACTTAAAAAAATTTCGATTTTTTTTTACCTTTTTTCCCGTGTTTAGGTCCATAGGTAGCAAACCGTTCAAAATTCAAGGAAACAATCAACTACAAAAATGTACCTAAGATCTCAATAAACAAATTTCTAAAACATATAAACTTCCTAGAGATGATTCTTAACACCGTTTTTTAATTTCATTTGTTTTTTATTTACTTCAACATTGAGTTACTATGCTATCTTTTACAAAAATATTAAAAAACTAGTAAGGTATATCTTCGACTTGGCCGAAGTCAAAATACCCCACGACTGATTCTTAAGGGTTAAACAATCTTAAATTAGAGAGCTTTTTGTATGAGATTTTAGAAAATTTTGTTAGTTTTATGTGTCTAAAATACAAACATATCAAATTGTTTTTCTGAAGCATAAATATAAGCCTTTTTAAAAATATTAAATTTTGGGGTTGTATAGGAGGTGGGCGTGTTAGTAGGTGGATGACGCCCATTTTTCTAACACACCTAAGTTTTGACATAGAACACACAAATACCGAGTTTCAGTTTTGTAACTTTAATATTAGTCTCTTTATAGAGTTTTAAATTTTGGGGTTGTATGGGAGGTGGGCGTGTAAGTGGGTGGATAACGCCCATTTTTCTAACACACTTAAGTTTTGACATAGAACACACAAATACCAAGTTTCAGTTTTGTTACTTCAATATTAGTCTCTTTATAGAGTTTTCAATTTTGGGGTTGTATGGGAGGTGGGAGTGTAAGTGGGTGGATAACACCCATTTTTCTAACACACCTAAGTTTTGACATAGAACACACAAATACCGAGTTTCAGTTTTGTAACTTTAATATTAGTCTCTTTATAGAGTTTTAAATTTTGGGGTTGTATGGGAGGTGGGCGTGTAAGTGGGTGGATAACGCCCATTTTTCTAACACACCTAAGTTTTGACATAGAACACACAAATACCGAGTTTCAGTTTTGTAACTTTGATATTAGCCTCTTTATAGAGTTTTAAATTTTGGGGTTGTATGGGAGGTGGGCGTGTAAGTAGGTGGATAACGCCCATTTTTCTAACACACTTAAGTTTTGACATAGAACACACAAATACCAAGTTTCAGTTTTGTTACTTCAATATTAGTCTCTTTATAGAGTTTTCAATTTTGGGGTTGTATGGGAGGTGGGAGTGTAAGTGGGTGGATAACACCCATTTTTCTAACACACCTAAGTTTTGACATAGAACACACAAATACCGAGTTTCAGTTTTGTAACTTTAATATTAGTCTCTTTATAGAGTTTTAAATTTTGGGGTTGTATGGGAGGTGGGCGTGTAAGTGGGTGGATAACGCCCATTTTTCTAACACACCTAAGTTTTGACATAGAACACACAAATACCGAGTTTCAGTTTTGTAACTTTGATATTAGCCTCTTTATAGAGTTTTCATTATTTGTGTTGTATGGGAGGTAGGCGTGGCCCATAAAACAAAAAGTGCATGACTTTGGGGAAAATTGGGAGACACGGGTCTTTTTTTTTAGTCTTTTATCACGTAGTGGTGTCCGTATATGGTTATTTTTTTGGTGTTGCACTGTGTAATCAACCACGATCGGTGTTGTTGTTAAGCTCTTGTAAAATGGAAGCAATTCGCGTAGTTCGTTAGGTTGTTTTTGTTGTTGTTGAAGTCAAATGCAAACGATGTTGTTGTTCTTATTAGCTGTTGTTGTTGTAGGATTTTGTTAGATTTTGGATATTTTACGTATATCTCCTTGTGTGGCTATGAATGAATCTAAAAATAGAAATACATGTATTCAATACATTTACTGCTTCCAATTTGAATGTATGCGTTTGTGTTAAAGCTGAAATGAAATAATTTGCATTTTTGATATTTTTGCATTTTGTCGATCTCACAGAAGTTGCTGTTGAAAAAAACGTTGTAACTTTTGCGGTTTCAGTTGGATTGAGATAAACCAAAGGACAAAATTAAATAGAATTTATCGTATATTAATAATGCATCAAAAATAAATGTTGAAAAAACTTAATCAATGCATTTTTAATATGATGTTTTTTATTAACAGATTAAAAGTAAACATTCGTAACCTTATTTTTCCAAATTTTTATACTATTTTATTTGAATTACTCTTATTGGCTTAGAAGCAAAATTACTAGTGTCTTATATTTTTAAAATTAAATATTTATTAAAAATATATATGCCTATAATTAATTATTTGTTCTATTTATTTGAATATATTTAAATATATTTTAATTTGTTTCTTATTTATTTTGAATGAATGTACATAAATATTTTTATTTATTAGTTTATTTTAAATATCAGTCTTAGCAATTTTAATTTTTTTTCAAAACTATCTTATGAAGTATAAAGTGTTTGGCGGTTAAAACAAGATACAAATAAGAATTATGAAATGATTGTTCCCATTATTTAAATATAGGTACATGCGATACATAAACTACAATTAACTCTCAAGGGTTTTTGCTTCTTTTCATCATCGTTTTAGTAGATTAATATTAATAGTAGCATAATATGAAAAATACATTTTAAGAGTTAAAATATATTAAAAACAACTAAAACCGATTTACGAACAATTTGTTTTTAATTTGATTAAAAGATTTTTATGAAGCAAATATTTTAAAACAGATTAATTGAATTTTTATTTTGT